>JABAJT010019475.1:0-13204 GCA_018850275.1 Tephrocybe sp. 9174TJB | reverse complement strand
CAGGGGATGTATCGTCCACAGTTCTGACCGTTGAATTTAACAAGCCTGTCACTTGCTAACCTATCGAGGATGAAGTCGACTCAAGGAGTGTATCGTCGTCTATGTGGGCTTTCCTATTACCTTGTACTTTATCCTACAGCCTATTCCTATTCCTACATAGTATTACATCTCATGACCTTAAAATACTATCCACCCACTGTAACATGTATCATTCCTAATTTCAAGACTCCAACTGTTTTCTATGAGATATCATATTTTCTGCTCATTTTGCGCAGCAAAGGTGACAACAGCGCCTTTCGGTGGCTGTCAGCCAAAAGAATCATAGCCAGACCAAGCAGGAAGTCCGACCTCCTCATAAAAGTCCTTGGTCTCAGCCTTCTTTTTCCAGGTGTCATGCTTACGCCCACTGATTAATTTGAAAGGCTGATGGCTGCAGAAAGAAGGAACAACTGCAGAGTGGAGAATTTTGGCCGAACTGCTCGCCAATCTTCAGAAATGGCTGCAATAAAAGTACACTTATTATACATACATCTACGCGTACTAAAACCATAATCAGTAAAAGAACTCATAAAGAGTGACAAAGCCGACATACTCTAGTAAACGTCCCCCTCGTCATGAATGTCTCTTTACGCTTCTCCCGTTCTGCGCTATCGTACAGGCTCTTGACCGCCTCGCTCATGCCTGCCTTACGTTTCGCCTCCTCCATCGCAAGGCTACTGACGACTGCTCGGCTCGCTGCGGCAATGCTTGGGTTTGTGCTTGGCTTCAAGTCCTCTTTCTTCTTCTTTGCCGGCTCCTCACTCCCTTCCATAGCAGCCTTGCGTTTCTTACCCGTTTTCTTCGGCGGTTCCAACAGGCGTTGACGCTCCATGACTCCGCGCATGCGCTCCTCATCCTCAGGATTCGGGTTGAGCGTGACAATGTCAGTGCTTGAGGAGTATTTCCTCGCGCACTGGGGGCAGAGACTAAGCTCGTCGGATTCGGAGGTGGTGGAAGAAGGGGCCACGAGATTCTTGAGACCAGCTTGAGAAAAGGTGCAACCACATGTGGAAAGGTAGATGAATGGGATGACGCCGTTCATCTCCCTTAGGGTGAGGGGGCAGATAAACTGTGGCTGCTCTGAGGGGTCAGCTCCTGATGCACGAGAGGGGTTGGGCGTCAAGGTCAGCTTTTTAACGTCCTAAAAGTGCTGCTGTCAATGTGTGTGTGTGTGAGTGTAAGAATATATTGTACTGGCCTTGAGTGAACGTATATGCCCGCAAATGGTTGCCCCATCCCCATAAGCTGAACCGTCGAGAAGATACTCAATAATGGCGTCCTTGTTGTACAGCTTTCCCAGCGCGCATGAGACGACTGGTTCCTGAAGTTTGTTCTGTTGGAAGAGTTTAGATCTATGTTTTGCGAGGTAGGCAACGTAGAACTTTCCTTGGAGAGCGCGCAAAAGAACCAGCGAGCACGAGTTTGATTTGCCTTGTCGGCTTGCTCAGCCTGGAAGATGTACAATTTAGTCTACAATAGACAGTCTCGAAGGCCAACATACCTTTGGCCTGCTCTTTACGAGATCTCTGCGGTCGGGGATGCTGCCACCATCATTGCCCATGACAAGCGAGGTTAAAGGTGTGTTGCGTGGGAATCGTTCACTTCCTTCCCCCCGTTATGTCGCTCCGACCAGCTTCAAGACTCATTCCCCGCCATTTATTCCGCTCTTTTGCATCGTCAGCTCCAGCATACGACTTTCATTTCGACACACACCATTTCGTACAACGTCTCGAACGCGAGGGCCTCAACCGCGCCCAGGCCGAAGGTATCATGACTGCCATGGCAGAGGTAATCGACGAGAGCATTCGCAACATGACCAGCAACATGGTCACGAAGGCTGAGCAGGAGAAGGTACCTTCCATCATACTTCTGATTCTCTCACCTAACGTTGCCCCTCCAGCGCCACTACACCCAACAAGTCGACTTTGCACAGACCAAATCCGAACTTCAGCTCATGGAAAGAAATGACCTTGCAATGATCAAAGCGGAAAACGATCGTCTAGTTGCTGATATTGAGAAGCTAAAGCAGAGGCTGCGCGAAGAAATTACACGAACCCAAGCTGGAGTCCGCCTCGACCTCAACCTTGAGAAGGGACGCATGCGAGAGGAAAGCAGTCACCAAGAACTGAAGATCAAGGAGGTCGATACCCGCATTGAACAGGAGATTGCTAATTTGCGTACTGCCATTCAAGCTTCCAAGGCCAGTTCCGTCGTCGCCCACTTTCTTTCATACACAATCTGACTTGCCCACCAGGCAACAACGTTGCAATACCTGGTCGGATTCGGTACGTCTTTCCCCTCACGGCTTTATACATGTATCTCAATACATTCACCAGTTACCGGTTGTTCAGCGTTGTTAATGGCATACATGAGGTTCCGGGTGTGACTAGACTATGTATTCTTTTCCCTGTCACTGCCTTCGCCGGGACCAAGTGCCAACATGTTGAACTGCACACTCTGTGTATTGGCGAGGTAGTGATCCTTGACGATCTTTGCCACAGTCTAAGAGCTGCGCATTAGAATACTGTACATGTGCACGCTTGAAAGATTCACGACGCACTTGCAAAAGATCCTCTCCACATTCTCCCCGGTCGACTGGTCCCCTACGTCGTCCATCCAGTTCAATTACTCGGTAACCTCCGGGACTGTCGGGCCCCCTCACTGCGGGTGCACGTACGAAGCAGGTGAAGTGCAGATCCGTATCAAGGTTGGTAGGCACTTCAGTCTGGCCGCTGGAAGCGGCGTTGGCGTGGATGTTGGCAAAGAGGGGGGTAGTTTCGAGTAGTTTCGCGCGTTCTTCAGGTGTTTTGCCTATAGTCCTCTCGCATTAATGTCGTTATAACGGATTTACCACTGACCGGAACGCACCTTTGCATTGATCGATGAATTGGGCGAGTGGGCTTTCAGGGATAAATGTCACATTCGACTGATGAGTGAGTGAGATGAATAAATAGACGATTCAGGTAGCTGGAGTACACGGACATTGGCCAAAGCGTGGAGCAGCCCAATTGTCCCACACGCATTAGATATCTTGGTAGACGAGGCGGAATATGAGATGATATCCTTCTGTAGTAAAAACGGACGTTACACACTGTCTGCTTGATCCAAATAATGGTAGGATCTACAAGGGCCTGTCCTTCAGCCTCATCTTCTGCCTTTCGCTTGTTCTCTAGGGCATCAGTTATAGGGAATAGCAGGACGACTGCCTTGACAGGGTTGGGAACGAAGGCAAGAAGCTGTAGGTATTGATAAGAAGTTATTCACTAAGAAGCCGTAGGGCAGCTAGGCATACCTCAGGATCTAAGCCAAACACGTCGTGGAATTGGGCTTGCGACACGGCGAGACCTGCACTGTTTGACCACTACACACAGGTGAGAGGAGGGGAAAGTGAACAGGTCGGACAGGGGCTACTGACAGTGTTTAGAACCTAGTCAGTCTATATCAGCAAGTGCAAAAGGAAGAATCGTAGCAAGCGCCCTGCCTCTGGGTTGCTTTCAAGTGGAATCCAGCGACTGTCCGGCATAATGCGTTACTTCGTCAATCAAGGATGTTGTGGTTCAGTTTCAAGAGATCACTCTACAGTACACAAAGTCACGAAAACATTTTTATTACTCTTACTCCAACTCATGACGACAGTCTTTACTCAGTTTCCGTTCCATCCCTTGGGCTATAAACGGTTGAGCATAAAATCAGAAGAACCACAATTGGAACACCTACTTTAACCTCGTCTCCAAGTGTTCTGACGTAGACTGCCGGCCGTTCTGCCGTCTTCAACCCAAGTTCCCCATCATCCCACGTGTAGCTAACCGCAATCGCGAGTTTTGTTCCATTACAATTAAAAGCAAGTGATGAGATGGGGTTGGCAAATTTAGGATATTGGCGGAGGCGCTTCTTGACTTTGTGATCCCAGATGGATACTGTAGCATCAGAGCCGGCAGAAGCGAAGGTGCTATACCTGCAAGCTAGTCAGAAACGGGTATATAAACAAAAGAACTCGAGGACTGACGTAGGATGGAACGCAAGGGCATTGACGGGCCATACGTGGTCAACATCGTCGATTGTTTGTCGGTGGCATTTGAATGCATACTTCTTTTCTTGAGCTGCAGGCGACGGGTCAAAGTATTCAACAGCTATGCGGCCTTCTACGGATGCCGTCGCATAACCTAGTCAATGGAACGGGATGTCAAATAAATTCACGGTAAGGGTGTTGTTCATGTACCTTGACCGTCTGGCATGCAAGCTAGGGATCTCGTCATGAACTTGAGACTGCTTTCGCGTTGTTGCAATGGAACGTCCATTTTACGGACGTCATAAATGTTGAAGAGTCGGCTGGCCATAGCAACGACTAGGGTATGGTTAACGATATCCATTTGGTAGACGCGTTCGGGAGTATCGTGCTGGGACTGCTGAGGACTGTTAGCACGAGAATCCCAAAATCGGAGAGTACGGTCCCAAGAGCCAGTTATAAGTGTGCCTGTCGGGAAATCAGCCATGGATCTGTGAGACAAGGTGGACAAACTCTACTGGATTCGCGAAAGTAGGCCATAGCGGAGATGGCGTCGCTGTGAGCGCCAAGATTACGCATATTTTCTGTGCCGAGGTCCAACCTAGGGTGTTTGTTTAGTAGATGACCGGAAAGAGAGGCTAATGGGGCGCACTCGCGGACTGAAGTGTCCAAACCCCCACTGAACGCGTGAGTGGCATCTGAGAAACAGCAGGCGAGGACGGGCGCTCTGTGGTCGAACTTTGCTTTGGCTTCTGTTTCTTTTCCTGAACTATTGCCGACCTCGTATAATCTGACGGTCTACAGCGTGGTGAGTGGGTGTAGAATTCGATTGAACGAAGACACGTACGGTGTCCCATGAAGAGACTAGCAAGTGATCTGGATTTTGAGGTGAGTACCTGAGTGCTGAAATGCTGTCGAATGGTGGCGAAGGGATTGAAATCTGGTCGTCTTTATTCTTATAAACGGCATAAAATAAAATAAAAAGTCAAGAGCGTACACACCCATCGTACTTGGTCAACAACTTGCACGCCGTCGGACTTTGAAATTCGAGGACATACCTCATCACGTGTTTCGCTTTTTTTGGTCCTTTGCCACAACTGGCGAGCACGACGAGCAAGATGGCAAGCACAACGAGCAAGATGGCAAGCACAATGGCGCTCCCCGTTGTCCTCTCTACAAACACTCCGTACCCCCTGCCATCTCAAAAGTTCATGATCCCTGCTACATGGCGTCGCTACCAACTCTCACAGCTCGTCAACAAGGCCTTAGCTCTCCCCAAACCAGTTCCTTTCGACTTTATCATCAGAGGCGAGATCCTTCGCAATGCACTAGGAGAATGGTGTGCAGAAAATGGCGTAGGAGAGGTGAGTAATACATCGCTTTTTGCCGCTTCCTGTTCACTTATAATGCGTATCATAGGAAGAAACACTCGAGATCGAGTACATCCAGTCCGTTATGCCTCCAGAGAAGGTCTCTGACTTTCCTCACGATGACTGGGTGTCCTCTGTCTCATGCAAAATCCCTGGGTACATCTCCTTTTTAAATAACGATCGTTTACAACCTTACAACCGCGTCCCTACAGCCATTTCCTAACAGCATCGTACGACGGCCATATCCGAACTTTTGACTACTCCAAAAAACCTACCTCAACTTTTCGATTACACGAAGCGCCTATAACCTCCGTATGCATCGTGTCTTCCTCGTCTACTGGCGCTTACACCATTGCAACCGCCTCACACGATCTCACTGCCCAACTCTCCCAAATAACTCCGTCCGCCGCCGGTTCCTCCAGCCCCTCAAAATACACACCTTTGGCAACACTACACCTGCACACAGCTCCTGTTTCTTGTGTCGCCGCAGATGAAGCCGGCACCCACCTTCTTACTGCCTCCTGGGATGGTCTCATAGGTTTGTGGGATACAGACATACCAGATAAGGATGAGGTTCCAGAACCGGAGGTAGGCGAACGTGATCGAAAGAAGCGGAGAAGGGTAGAAGAGAACAACAAAATACCAAGAAAGGCACCAGCGGAGGTGCTCAAGTCGCACATTGGCAGAGTCTCGGCAGTAGTCTTTGCGCCTGGCCAGGAGAGGAAGGCGTACAGCTGTGGGATAGATTCGACCGTCAGAGTCTGGGATACAGAGAACGGCGTGTCAGTGCATACCATCGTAAGCGTCGTTCGTTTCCTCTCGTTTTCGTATCTTACCTGACGCTTGTTAAAGACTGCCTCAAATAAACCTTTCCTCCACCTTGCACACGTCGGTTCGTCTCCGGATTCTGTCATCGCCACCTCAACAGACCGTTCAATGACACTCTATGACACCCGATTGTCTGAGAACTCTGTGAATGCTTTGGCCACATTGATGCACCCCGCCACTCCTTCATGCGTCGCAGTCTCCCCAAGTGGGAAACAACAAGTGGTGAGCGGCGCCTATGATGGTATCGTGAGGATATGGGACCTTCGGAGCACAAAAGGTGCAATAGCGACCTTCAAGCCTTGGTCGGCAGACGGACAGAAGATTTTGAGTGTGCAGTGGGAGGGAGACATTGTTGCAGTTGGGGGAGAGGGAGGTATGGAAGTATGGAAAGTCAATCAGGGCATTACCGAAAGTTGAGAGGATACGCATTTCTGGGTATCGGCGCTTACAAGGGGAAATCGACATTTTTCTACTACAAAGTACAACTGCCGTGTATCTAGGTCGCGCTTCCAAAGATCTGGTAACGCCTGCAGATGCTCGGCCCAATCTCGTCATACTGCGCTTTCGTGTGGCATGACGTATAGAATTCCGGCTAAAAGGAATCCATTCAATGAACACTACTTCCAATGGGGCTTTAAAAGTGCCTACGTTGACCCTCCTGACAGCACAATGTTCTGAGAAGTTGTTCAGTCGCGTTAGAGTGCGTGGTACAGGAGACTCACCTTGTACAAGCCACGTCGGACATCAATTGGGGATT
This sequence comes from Tephrocybe sp. 9174TJB, assembly GCA_018850275.1. NCBI lineage: Eukaryota > Fungi > Basidiomycota > Agaricomycetes > Agaricales > Lyophyllaceae > Tephrocybe > Tephrocybe sp. 9174TJB. Next base: position 6,204 of record JABAJT010019475.1, on the reverse strand, counting down.
GCTGGATCACATCATCGACAATTTCGGGTAGAGGGGTGAGGAAATCCGAAGAGTAGATCTCGGGGTTGAAGAATATTTCTGGGGCAAGGAATCGCTCGTAGCCAACATCAATGCCATATTTCTATTTCACGACGAATGAATGAGCATTGATGCCGATTGGGATGCGGGAAACAACTCACCCTTCCAGTGACTGAATGCTCCCCCTCATACCTCTCAAAATGCTTCAAAGGGTCCTCATCATATTTTCGAAATTCCCTGACAATATCCTGGCACACATAGCTGTAATTCTCCTTGACCTTGCTCGCGACCTTGAGTTGATCCTCTGGCGGAACATTCACCATCTCGCCACGCTCACGCATGAGGTTGAGTACAAATTGCGAGATATCGCGGCCAGCGATGGGAATGTGCTTGATCGCGCTCCCAATCACGTACCCCTCTGCACAAGGGATAACGTGCGTTACACCGTCTCCAGAGTCGATGACGGTACCAGTGAGGGTGCGGTCAGTGACACGGTTAGACGTCCAGGATGCAGCGAGAGCGAGCACGGCTTGCACAGCAATGTAGAGGCCTTTGATGTTGAACGATTCGAAGAAGATCTCAGCGGTCTGCTCGCGGTTCTCAGGTGGGTTAAGTGGTGGTTCGGTCTATACTTGTTTTAAGTATCCGGAGCCAAGTTATGATGAAACAAAATTGCGCACTAGTAAGAAATAATGATCCTCTGGCTCCGCTCGCAGATATTTGAAGATGGTCTGCTCCCAATAACGTTCCATTTGGTCCCAGTCATCGATCATGCCGTGGCGAATGGGGTAGTGCACGCCGTACCCGGGCGTCTTGGCATTCGCGAGGGCTTCGTCGCCAATGAAGAAGTCGAGGTCCTCTACGCCGCGTTTGGACGCGAGGTTCCCTGGCTTTGAGGGTATGGGCGGACCACGGGCGGGCTGGGATGCTGAGCCACCACGAGTTGCAATAGCAGTGGGGAAGACACTGGAATCATCAAGGACATGTATTAATCTATGCAAACGCGAACCAAATTATTTGAATGAGGCGTACAATGATGGATCAGAGTTACCAGCGAATCTGTATGATATTGGATTAGCTTATCATCAACTCTGGGAGACAGAAAGACATGTGGCGCACCCGACTTTGGAATAACCAGTGCCATTATCACAGATTATAGGAGCCAGCACGGACATTGTGGGGTGCTCGTCGTCGCCGTCAAGTTGTAACCGCAGCGAACAAAAGCTGACCCGCAATCACTGCTGTTTGTTTGTGTTTAACCATGCACAGTATTCACAGAGACTAGGTAGAAAGTACTCTAAATGGATCAGATCCACCACTCTCCAGACCAGCCAACACCGCCTGCCTCACCGCTCCCAAATAATCAGCAAGCCGCCGCCCGTCCTCATCGACAAAATCTTCATACAGCTTGTATCTAGAGTCTGCAACAGTATTCGCGAGTCCCAGAGCGCGTGTCAAGTTCCTATATACCAATAAATGTCAGCGTTCAAGAGATAAGAAATCAAGTCTCACTCTTTTATATGACTACGGGAACCGACAAGCAAAGAGTGGAGTCGGATGATCAGTTCCGGGATGAAAATCTGGCGCACACGAACGAGTTCCCGCCGACGGCGGTTACCTGCAAGATCCAAGTTGAATCCAGTGGCTTACCCAGAAAACAAAGAACTTACCTCCGGGTGTCTCTACGTCGGTCACTAACCATTCGGATTCAAGCAGCTTTGTGATTTGGTTGTACGCCTGGTCAATCGTACTCTGCCCCCGGCAAGAAACATGAGTATTTTGCAATACTTCCAAGACAAAGAGCTTACCTTATACTCATTCAACCAAGCCAACCTCCTCTCCCTATTCATACGAGCCATTTCCTTTGCTTGGGTCTCCAAGACGCTTTCCAGTGTCTCCCAAATAGCGAAGAACTGCCGGTAATGTAGATACTCTGTTGCCATCTCCTCTGGCTCTCCGATTGCTGCTAGCTGCGGTGGCAAAGTATCCAGAAGCTCTTTGGCGAGTTTCAGCCTGCCTGATCCTATGGCCTCATAATTAATAAATGCTGAGCACGCATCAATTGAGAAGCATACCAAGGAAGTACCGTAGAATGACGTTAGCCTGCTCCAGGGCAGTGCCAAAAGTTGATTCATCATACGTTGTCCATTCAATCGAACGGAGTAGTATGAGCTCTGGAACAGTGGGTGCAGGCTGGAGCGCGATAATAGAAGGAAGGGGACCTCGCAACGACGGCAGCGTCTGTCAATTCAAGTTCAACATAAAATGTGACATCAAACAGGACGATTCGTACCTCAAACACCTTCTCAATTGTTCGTTCGGCGGTAGCGACCGCCACGCGATCCATGTCCAGCCCGTGATCCCTCGCACGAATCAGGGCAAGGCGCCGCTCGCTCGTATCCGCCGATAGTTCGAGGGAGACAAGGAACATGGCATAGCGTTCGACTGCGTTATCTCCCAACGCACCAGCATACAGGGCAATGAGATTTCGCTGGCCTGCTGCCTAGGTAGCGCGGTCAATAATATATATGATAAATGTGGATTACGTCCTCACAGACCTCTAGAACCTGGAGATACGACTCCAGGATAATTTGCGTTGCGAGTGGAGGGACAGATACATCGATCATTTGGAAATATAGGCACAGATGAGCAAAAAAGCGGCACAAGGGTGCATGTCTTGAGTGAGCAATTCAGTGGCAAAGTACGGTAGGGAAATATGGGCACATACTCGCGAGATGAAGGAGGGAGCGACCCATTACGGAGCGCGTTGGCAAAGTTTTCGAGCATCACGTCGGTTTTGTTTATAATGATGTGTAGTTGAGAATAATGGAACGCATGCTCGGATCCCAGACTATACAAACTATTAGCCAGGAGAACACGATGGAATGAAGAGCAAAGATGTACATACCCCTCTGCAACAGCAATATTCTTCAAAGTTTTCAACGTGTCCTCAACTCTCTCGACCCACCTCATCTCCTCTTCCTGGTCGTCCATGCCTGGCTCATTTTCTTCCCGCTCACATCTGCCATTGTCTAACGTCTTCAATCCGCCTTCCCAGAAACCACCACCAAGTTTCTCCATCTCCACACACTCTTTTTCCTCACACATTATGCTAACCTGTGCCCATAAATGGTCCTCCCACGTCCTGCATGCGCTTCGAAGAACACCTATCGTTTGCTCCGAAGGTGCCAGAGCGGCATACAAGACACGTTCATAGTCAGGGAGGTCGCTCTGTGATGATAATCAGGCCCGGCATCAAATATAAGTCGACGTTACTTACGCTAAGGGCAGCACGGATACATGAGGTTTTCCATACCTTCCTCTGCTTATTCCCTGACCATGCGTTTATATTTTCTTTCACTGCTCCTTCCTCGTCCTCATCCTCTACCTCTGTCGCTGTGAAACGAATAAGTGTTTTCACTGACAATGACAATTCAACTCACAGATCGCCTTCCAACTGAACAACCTGGCTCCCCTGATGCTGGCTGCTCTCCATGGCTGATGAGCCTTCCTACACATCTCTATTGCCTCCTCTAGCCGTCCTGCGCGAACACATCCGTATAGAGCCTTCACCAAACTCTTTTCATAATTCTTTAGTTTGCGAGGGGCTGATTAGAAGGGATATATTTCTAAACCAAGCCATACTCACAGCATCGTCCACCGCTAGCCCCCTCCCTCCCTCACATGGTCTACCGAGAGCATCAGGGTCCATTTTCGTTACCAAAGCCTCTTTCGAACCTCCCGCTACCGATCCACCGCCTGTGCGAAGGGCCTGAACAACACCCAGCTTCGTGAATCTCCAATACCCGGTTGTAGCCTCCGGTCCCGCGGGTACTGGGGCTGAATCCTGCAACCACTCCCGCACAACCACGAGTTCCGTTAAGAGAAGCGAATGGGCCATTACGGCCTGCGCGAGGGTTGACGTTGGTGTGTATGGGTTTTCTTGCAATAGCACCTTTGGATCCGGAAGAGGGTACGGTTCAGTTTTACGGGCGCTGTAATTTATGCATATTGAGCACGAGTCTGAGCATTTACACGGCCACGAGATAATTTGGAGAAGAAAGGGACTGACGGCATGACGGCCTGTAGTAACCCCCACGTCTTCACCTCCATCCTCACTAACTCTACGTCAAGTTCAGTAACACCAGCGCTTCTCGAGCCTTCCATCTCTTGGAGTCTGCATTGTCGATTAGCTTGGTGAGGTTTAGGTGTGAAACGACTCACTGGGCCTGTAGGACCTCCCTCATCCTAGGTGCAAAGCCTGTTTCTGGATCGAATAGCTGCAAAAAGTCGTCACCCATGGACTTGCAGACCGAGAGCACGTCGGCGCATGATGTATGCAGAGTTTCTGACTCTGTCTCCATCGTGTGGTTTATCCCAAAGCAACTCTCACCAGAAAGCGTGGTCCAAATGAGGAAGGTTGTCACATGACCGCGCATCAACATTGTAATGCATTGTTTCGAATTTACCAACTACCCTTGCTCCTGCCATTACTCAAGGCGATACGGCCGCGGTGCTGGCAGGGTTATTAAGCCAGAAGTTACATGTTATGTGCATAGCTCAGGCTGGCGCCGGGAAGCAAGGTGGAAAGTTTGGTATGGAACCTATTTGTATGTATTTGCTGCAGTTTACACCCGAGTATGCAGGGCAACACATTTGTTGTTTCCAAACCAGCTTGGTCGAAATTTGGTATGGACTCTCCAAAACGCAGCGGCTCGCCTGCGCCCTCCTCAGCCGACTCAAAACGAATCAAACTAACTGTGCCGCAACAAAATCATGGCGCCACACCAGTTGATCCTGACAATGCGCCCGGAAAGCGCGGCGAGAACGAGCCCCTCCAGTCATCAGACATTGCCAACTTATCCTCCGAGGGTCCATCTCAATCACGGCCCGAAAACGGAGGCCGTGTTCGTGTACTAAAGGAAGGTGACGGTGACGACGCCGGTGACGTGTCAATGAACGAGGGTGCTGACGAGGAGAACGACTCTGCGGATGAGAACGACGACGAAGACCCTGCGCAGCTCGAGGCTACGCGGCAACGGCTAGAGGAACAGGCGCGTAAATACCTCGCCGCTCAAACCCACGAGGTCATCATTCCGTCCTACTCTGCATGGTTTGATATGTCCCAGATCCACTCAGTTGAGCAGCGCGCGCTCCCCGAATTCTTCAACTCGCGCAACAGAAGCAAAACCCCCGCAATATACAAGGATTATCGTGATTTTATGATAAATACATACCGTCTGCGCCCTATGGAGTATCTCACAGTCACTGCCTGCCGAAGAAACTTGGCTGGCGACGTCTGTGCCATCATGCGTGTCCACGCATTCCTCGAACAATGGGGCCTAATCAATTACCAGGTATCTCAAATTTTGATTCTTGATGTCCATCTTACTTATTTATTTCCTTTAGATTGATCCTGAGGCTCGCCCAGCTGCCCTCGCGCCCCCTTTCACTGGTCACTTCCGTGTCATCCTCGATACACCCCGTGGCCTCCAATCCATGCACCCAGGCACACGACCTTCTCATCCTGCCAATGCCGCCGCGGCAAACGGAGCTCCTGTGCCATCTACAGCCACTTCTTCCACACCCGCTTCCCTCGAACTACGTTCCAACATCTACCAAACAACCTCCAAAGCCTCTCGCTCTCTCACTTCGTCTGATGCCACTACTCTCGCTAATGGATCTTCCACCAACGGCAGCACTGCCGCGTCCCAAACCTTCAGCTGCGACACCTGTGGTGCTGACTGCACACCTCTCCGCTACCATTCCCTCAAAGACAAAAAATACACTCTCTGTTCTCCATGCTACCTCGACGGGCGATTCCCCTCCACCATGTTCTCCGGAGACTTTGTTAAGCTAACCCAAGTCGGGTCCCTCACTCCCTTCGGCGGGTCAGGTGACTGGAGCGACGAGGAAACACTTCGTCTACTTGAGGGTATCGAAATGTACGACGACGATTGGAGTCGTATCGAGGAGCACGTCGGAACTCGGAGTGCACAACAGTGCATCAAACATTTCCTGGAGCTTCCCATTGAGGATCCCTACCTCAATGCAGAAGGTGACATGGGTCCATTGAGATTCGGGCGGATTCCATTCGAGCAAGCTGATAACCCTGTTATGAGCGTTGTTGCATTCCTCGCGGGTGTTGTTAGCCCTAGCATCGCAGCCGAAGCCGCCAAAGCTGCC
>JABAJT010019474.1:0-41109 GCA_018850275.1 Tephrocybe sp. 9174TJB | reverse complement strand
GGGTTCTTACGTCGGTCAAAAAGATGGAGGGTGCACAAAATATCGTATACGTATATCCTATACAGTTATTACAGCAGGAACCATTTTATTGGAGGAGTTCCGTATTAAATTGATACCGAGAGCCATTAAATATCATGACGCCTTTGGGGCGTATTTTTATCATCGTGCAATCAAACGAAAGCGAAGTGTGGGTTGGTACATGTGGGTGGATTCGTGAGACAGTGTGTGTAATGGTTGAGGGTATCGTGAACATGTGGTGAAAAAGAATAGGGAAGGAGAGGAGAAGAGAAAGCCCATAGATACGACAGCAAGAACATAGAGACAAGAGACATGACAGCCGAGAGCAAGAGTCGAAACACAAGAGAGAGAAAGAAAATATATGAGAACGAGAGCCACAACAGAGGTGCCTGTCCAATGCATGCCTGTCATTCTTCGGGTGGCGGCGGCCGGTGGGGGGGTTCTACAGCCCTACTCTTCCTCCTTCAGCCTGCCAGCATTGCTTGACGAACTGCTATTGGCCTCCGCCGCATCTACCGCTTCTAGTAGCTCCTGCTCTGCATCCCCCGCGCCATCCGCGTCGACTTCCATCGCGCCTCGCCCGCTGGATGCTTCCTCCCCGAGCGCCACAAGACCTTCAAAAGCGGCCTCCACCTCGTCCGCATCGTCCTCTGCATCCCCATCCGCGTCAACGTCCATCACCGACCCTGGAGACCGCGATGCGTGCTTCACTATGACCGTGCTATGATGCTTAAGCGGCGATGTTTTTTTATTATCGCCCGCACCCACCGGCGTGCCACGTCCGCCTGCCGCGCTTGAGGGGCGCATACCATTCCGAGAATTTGAGCGGCTGCCAGCGCCGCCGCGAGGAGCAGCTGATGTAGCGATGTTTTCCTCTACATCACGGATTGCAGCGATAGAAGGTCCTGGACTGCGTGGAGGACGTGGCGTACCGTTGATATTGTTATTGGATGAAGAGGGGTTGGGTGGATTGGGGCGAGGTGAAGATTGATGGAAGTCGCTTCGCGAAGACGAGACATTGAAAGAGGAAGAGTGTGAATGTGGCAATGCGGGAAGGGTGTCGGAGCGGTGGAGTGCGTTATGAGATTGCGGACGGGAATGAGGTATGTGCGATAGGGAGGCAGAGTTGCCGAGTGCATTTTGCTGCTGATTTTCGAGAGTCCCGCGGCGTTCAACACGTTTCATCTTTTTACGACACCTGCACAAGGATATTAAGACTTCTTCACCCACAGATCAGCGGCAGATCCTTACCGATCGCACACAGTTCCCGGACCCATGGGGCCTGGGCCCCATTTTTCAACACACTTGCCCTCTTTGTACCGACCCGGCATGCCACACTGGCGGCAAATACGTTGGCCTTGCTCGTTTGTGGCGGGATATGCGGCCACTGGGGGCTGAGGGGGAGCATCCCCGTGCGAGGCGGTAGGAGGTGCTGGAATAGAACTTGTTGATGTGTTTGCTACTAGAATGGGGGGGGGAAAAAGAGGATGATCAGTAAAGGACATTGAAGGGAGGGTGGGGAGTCCTTTACAAACCTCCTTGTGGGAACTTACTCTTCTTTACGGGAGCCCCAGTTACGACTGGGGCAAATATGTGTGTTTGGAACTCCCGAGCTTGACCGGGTTGAGTGAGTGGTTCACCAGAAGCAGTCGTGCTGGCCATGATGACTGTGCCTGCCTGTTTTGGGGAGGAGCGGTAGTCGTGAACCGCGTTTTGATAGTCTGGAGGGTAGGCACGGCGCACGTGTTGGTCGTGCTCGTAGTGCGATGCAATGGGATGGCTGGTGAAATGCGGCGGTGAAATGTGGGATGACCTGTGGTCGTCCTGTCGGTGTTTGCGACGATTTGCGAGAGGTTGTTGAAGAGAATCGGGAGCGTTGCCGTTTGTCTGACCCTCTGAGGCTTGTAAGATCATATCGCCGACGCTGGTGGAAGAAGAAGATGAGCGAGATGAATCGCGAGAGTGTGAACGGGAAGGGCGGTGATGAGGAGGAGGCTGTAGATGGGACTGAGGGGGAGGGAGGATCATGCGGGGAGGTGGATGGCGATCGACGTACATCGGTGCCTGTGTAAGGAATCAGTGAGAATTTGCGAGGATGAGGGAGGAGACGGGACTGACGGGATCATAGTCTGCACGAGCTTTTTTTGAGACTGGATGTGCGTAGTTCTCGATGCTCGGCGTTCTCGGGCGACGGGTGCCCGTGGTCGGTGGATGTGGGGGCAGCGGGAGAGATGGGAAAACAGCAGGACCAGGCTGTGTAAATCCTCGCCCACGTTGAAGTCGGCTGCCTGGGGGCACTGGCACATGGGACGATGGCGCGATGATGGGGCCGCCGTTTTCGATGGTGCGAGCAAACCCAGCACGGGCGTCAGCAGCAGTGGCCTCGAGTTGCGCCAAGTAATGTGAGAGCTGCATCCAGTTTGCCTCGATGGCGGCGCGCTTGACGTCGGCATCGTCGCGAGCCTGCTCTGCAGCGATGGCGCGCTGTTCCCACTGCTTGAGGATGTCGATGGCGGCGTCGTGTGGGTCATCGCGGTCTCTGATTATCTGTAGAGAGGCGTTGAGGCGCTCTACATGGTCAACGCGCTTTTTTGTGGCGGCGAGGTCACGACGGAGGGCGTCGACGTCGGCATAGGCGTCAGCGAGGAGCTTTGCGAGGCCAGCTGGTGTTGCTGAGGGGGGCGACGGGGGAGGGGACGTTCGGGGGATGTCTGGGGAGACAGACATGGTGGGCACAAGGGATGGTCAGTTTGCCAGAGCGGCTTCATATCCAAATCTCACTTGCTCCTTTCGCCCGCTTTTTCGCTAAATCGGGGCTCCTCGGAGTCGGCACCGCCGTCCCGGGCATCACGCGCTCTCAACAATACACGAGGCACAGGACCCCAACCACCCCCTCCATGCCGCCACAACCAACGTTCTCTGCCTGTCCCCACCGCTCCCGGGGTCCTTGTCCTTCCTAATTGGGCTTGGGAAGGCGCTCTTGCTGTCACCCACGCCCGCCGCGTGTTCTCCTCGTTTTCTCTGTGGAACATTCGGACCAAAAAAATAAAACAACGTTCACTCTGATGCGTACGACCTCCGGATCTTGCGCTCTCCACCCAGGGCCGCCTTCTCTCCTCGCTCTTGGTGGCGTCCAACCATTCACAGTCCCAACACCGTATTCTCATTGCCACGCGATCATCGGAATTCCTTGCCCGCCGCAGCGCAATCTGACCATCAAACACACCTGGCTACTCATTGTACACATCCTGTTCTCATTTATCACGCCGTTTTACCACGTCACTCTATTCGGCTGTCCGCGACACACACCACTCTCTTCGCACCGACCCTTCCGCAATTCTTGACCAATCCCGAAATAACTAGCCCTTCGTACCTTTTCCACCTCTCGTCACCTACTTTCGTCATTTTTGGGTTCCTGCCTATCTAAAGGTACCATGCCCCTTGCGCTCATCTAAACATCAACCCGCTGTCATCTTTTCATCACCCACCTCGAGGCTTAAGCGAGACAAATATTAGTATGTACCATGCCTTCATGTCCACCCTGATCAAATGAACCCGTTCACAATCATCACATTCTACTTTCCTCTCACAAGTCCACTTCGAACACGATCCCTACTCCGATGCAATGAACTCCCCCCGTGTCGCCCGCCCATGGGCCACATCTTGAGGTACTATCACTCACTCTTGATGGCGCACGTTGAGGCTTCATGCTCACCACGCCAATCCTTTCATGTCTGTTTCTGATTTCGTTTTCCATCAACTTACGCCCTTTTGGCCGCTCATATACCACCTTTGCGTGCTTCTTCCCGGCTGTTCCCGTTACTTTGCCCTCCAATGCACCAAGCAACGCATGGTCACTGAGCCTAATTCAGCCGACCTTTTGGCGCATCCGCCTTGTCCAATAAGGCGCGCAAATACATCCATCGCGACAAGCCCCAACCCTTCAGAGGACATTGTTTTTTCTGTATTCAAATCAGTGCAATATCTACGCTCTTTGTCCGTTTGTGGCGCCCTTGCTCCAAACGCTTCCTGAGCGCACCTTTCATCCGCCCTCCTCGCTATCATGACTTGACCCACTCAAAGCTGCAGCGCAGAGTGGCAGCATGTTCTGATCATCATTCATTCTCGCTCCAAAACCATCGTTTGCAGACCTTGCGCCCCCCCGGAACCTCTTGCTAGAATTTCTCGATTGAGAGGTCTTCTTTGGTCACAATCATATATTCTATGTCATTCAACGGCCGGCGGCCCACCACGGCGTCTACCTCTCCCGCTAATGTGATTTCTATCTATAAATTATTGCACCCCTCCTCGTCGAATAGTCGGGACTTCTAGACCTCTTTCTTTGGACAAATGACATTATCCTATCGGAGACCAAGCACCCATAACGGACAACCTCGCCGCAGATTTCCGGAGTCACTTGGCTTCGCTTCCCCCTCGTATACGCGAGAAAGGACCTGCCATTCTCTGTTCACATGATCCCCTTCCTTGCACTCTAATCAGCCGCGATCAATCCAGTGAATTATGGCATCGCTCGATACCAAGTCCAATGTGGATTATGCTCCCCAGTGTGCTGGCTGACGTCTATTCTTAGGTAAACCATACTCATGTTGGGGGCGGCTAGTGTACCTCGGTACGAAAGATGGTCCGTCTGGTATATGTTTAATTTGCAATGAATGTGTGTCGATCAGCGCTAATAATTCTGTATTTTTGGACTCTCACATATTTTTGCAAGTCATTTTCAGCCGACTCACGAGGCCAGACGTACTGGACAAGGATAAGCTTACTTTATCCGTCTAACTTAATTGTACGTACTTCTTGGCCGTCAGTTCTTTGTCATAGATCCTACATTTGACATTGTCTAGCGCCAAGATGACGATAGGGTGTGGCTTCTTCGACGAATTATATGGACAGAAATAGTAAGAGCAATATGGTTGAAAAGAATAGCTGTTAACTGATGTCATGTTGCATGACAAACTATGTATTGCCGTGACCATTCTCCATTAACAACATGCGGCTCAATACCGATCTGTCGAGTGCACATATAGTTCTTATCGATGGCGCCGAGACAGCGCACCTTTTTCCCGTTGTCCATATCGCTCCCTCTCTTCCTGTGACCCGCCCTCTGACAGAGTGGATCGTTCCTCATGGACTTCCGAGTCGCGTGTTTTCTGCGGACTTTGTAACATGCCTACAGGGCGTGGCCAAACTACAGAACGTGGCTGCTGATTCTTCAGTCGGTGCCTCGGCCTAGATACACCCTATCATACGCATCCCGCGTGACGTCCGAATCCCTACAAGCTGCCTCAAGGCCGCCTTCCCTCCAACATCTTGAACTAACTCATTACGTCGGCGTTCGCTGGAAATTCTTTCTACGGCTGATACGGAGACTTGACCATGCTTCGATAGGCTTTCATTCGTTTTTTTTCTCGCGCGGTTTACCTACGCACGGACTTCGGGTCGTCGGTGAATACCTCGCTTTCCCTGATTTCGAATGGTATCTGTACATATATATGTTCGGTCCGTTCTCTAAATTAGATTCTTCTCATTTCTTCTTTTTTTTATTTACAAAATCGCCTATCTCCACGGGCCAATGCTTGCCTTACTCATATTGCTCGTGGTTTCCACGCCGAATGCCTTTTTGGTCATAGTCGCCTCATTGACCAAGGTGAAGCATTCTGCTCTTTTTTTTTTGGTCACGAGCGCCACGATGTTCCTAGAAACACAATAACGTTGGGCTGTCGCATAATATAGCCGTTGAATTCATTGGCACAAAATAGATTAAGGACTGGAGCTGCAAGTTTATTAGCCTCCCTTTCTTCGTTTCGTGTATACAAGCCATCCAGGTAGACGTGGCGTCACTGTGATGATGGTTCCTGATGCTGGCTGCACCTTTAGATGTCTTGTTCTTGTGAAAGATCGCAGTGAGGCTTCTGGTCAAGTTGTACATGCGCAGCGTCCATTTAAATGATTGAGGAGTCAACCCTCACAAGACATATGAAAATATTTGAACATAAACAACAGCACTGTCATGATCAGGATGACCTCATGATCATGGCACGTACAACCGCACTGAGCTCTCTGGGCTCCTCGATAATACCTCTGGCCCGACCATCATATATGCTTTCCTTGAAAGACCAAAAACTTTGGGTACAACCAACATGAGGTCGACGGTGGCTGAGAATTATTTTTTTAATCATGAGTTATTTCCACACAAAATTCAGATGGACATCCGGTTACGAGCAGGACCTAGGAAAAAGTCATCATGATGCCGCTTGTCGCTCAGGGTCATTGAATATCCCAATCGCTCTCCTTCGTGATCTTAACAGTGTACATTTCCATCTCTTGACCTTGCGATGTCTGAGTACGCAGCTCATGAACTCACAAATACCCGTATCAGATGACATTGCGTGGTAAAAGCTTGTTGAAACAGGTGATTGCTCACTGTACATCCCGTGATAGATTATTTTGTAACCTCAACACTCCAGTCACTAGGAATTTGGCCAGTTTGCCTGCCAACTAACTCGGTCCATATGGGGCGTGAAACGGGGCCCATGCCATCCTCTCCAGTCGGAATGCGCACGTCCTCACCAAGGTACCCGATTCTGTCCACAGGGCTAATCACAGCTGCCGTACCTTGAGTTCAAACAGTTAGTCGCAATTAAACAAGGCGTAGATTTTGTTCATACCTGCTCCAAATAGTTCAACAAGATGTCCAGATTCAGACGCATCCTTGACCTCCTTCATTGTTACAGATCTTTCCGAAACAATTAAGTTGTCAGGCAACTTTGAAAGTGGATATTTTCCCGAGGCATGGTCGCGAGCGAGGGAAAGAACGGAATCACGAGTGACACCAGGAAGAATCATTCCATCCAAAGGTGGAGTGACTAATTCGAAGGCTGTTGACCATAAATTCAGTATCATATCAAAATGTCACGGAGGGAAGGACACACCACCGTTGTCTTTCTTGAAGACAACAAACATGTTCATAGTACCAACCTAAAAGTTCAACTTGAGCGAAAAAATAACATTGTGGAAAGTGACAATGTACCTCAGTCAAATAATGTTCAGGGCCATGAAGCCAAAGATTTTGGACGTATCCTTTAGCTGCAGCATCTTTCTGAGGCATCACCCCTGGAGCATAGTTGACGCCCAATTTGAATGCTCCAGTACCTACAAAAGGATGAATACTCACAGACACGATGAAAAGCATACTACTGGAACGTACCACCAGGAGCGGCACGAATGTACTCTGTGGTACCATACAGAGCAACTGGCTTAAAGCCTTTGGGATAATAAGGACCCACGGGGCTACAGATGACAAACAAAAGAGCCTCAGTAGGCGGGCTCACGCCTATGTATTTTTGGGTGCCGACTGAATCAAAGGTGAGTGAGAACTCGAAGTAATTGTACCGCACGTACTGAGCGTGGGACGGATGTATAAACTGTGTCCGAGCTCCTTTGGGATCCAGTGCTTGTCAATGCGGATGAGTTCTTTGATGAGTTCTAGTAGTGCATTACCATCGAATGTCTGGCAGGCTAACATCAGGAAGCCGTATTCTCCTCCAGTGAAAAGGTACCAACAGGCAAAGCAATGCGTTGTGCACTATTGTTCATCCGCTTCATGTTCATATCGGGCCTGAATAACGTCACCTTGCCATCCTCCTGTCGGTAGGCCTTCATGCCCTCAAACACGGTTTGAGCATAGTGTAATACGGTTGAGCTAGGTTCTAGAGCGAAAGGTCCGTCTATAGGAAATCAACAAAAAAGTCTGGCAGGAAACGAAGAAACCAACATGGCTTGATCTGCGGAACACCCCATCCTGATATCGCATTCCAAGGGATAGTTAACATATGATCCGTCTCGAAAACCAGGTCAGTTAAGCAAATTCTCCTCGGTCCAGCCCTGCGACTCACGAAAGTATGCCCAAACATCAGGGTTGAGGAAGGGGGAGGGGTGGCAGGTTTAGTATTCTGTATGACCTCTAGCGCCGAAACCTTGCAAGAGAGTGAGAAACGGCATGGTCACAAACAACAGTTAGGCAGACATTGATATCTGGCAAACCAGTCAACTCTCCAGTCATTGGGTCTATCGCCTTCTGGCTCATAAGCCGGCGAGTCGATGAGGTCGCGACGGCACCCCATCGCAGTCGAGAAGCAGGCCCCAAGCACCGGAGCATGAGTGTCGAAAAGAAAAGATGTTGTGTGAAGAGTTGGGTCGGAGTCGGGAACTGACTCGGTTGTATAGTTGGCGAGTCACACTATTGTTGTCACATAGTTCATGCCAGCAGCGACGGAACCTGGAAGGAACAAGGGAAGAGTATGCCATGGTTCCCCTTGAGTGAGAAGATGGGACGAAATTATCCTACAAACGGTGTACTAATACGTAGAAGTCGCGACCTCGTGGTCACAGCATGCCCATTCCGTCTTCTCCATCCCCATCTTCGCCCCATCCACTGGCGATCACTTCTTCATCATGTGGTCGTGGCGAATGAAGTACCTCAGGAGAAGGTGGTTGCGGCATTTCAGACATAACAGCATCTGGAGGTTCAGATGGTGCAACTGGAGAACCACCTTGCTGAACTGGGTTCTGTGAGGATGGTTGACCAGTGAACCACACAATTTGCACATCTCCAATAGTTGGTACGTTGCTTCCCTTGGAGAGACCCTATCGAGAAACGAAATCAGTAATCGCAAAGGCCCCAAATATTCAACATTATACCTGCTCTGCAGCAGCGCGACTTTTAAACGCGACGATTACATCACCAGAACCATTTCTGTCGAAAGAATCCACCTGTCCTGTGGTCTGTTATGCCGTGTTAGCGAAGACGATGGGTATATGATAACTTCTACCAACCTCATACCAATCACGAAGAGCTTGAAGCCCTTCTTCACGGACGCCCTTGACAAGGAGTTTTTTGGGCCGATTGTCCAGCTTCATACTGGCTCGGGGTGGGGGACCACCCCGGATGGCTCCACGATAACCGCGGTAACCCCGTCCGCGACCGCGGTAGGGTCGATATCCGCCGCCATAAGCTGGTTCTGTATGGCCATCAGAGATCCCTAGGCTGGCGGCCTAGATTCGTTGTGTGAGTAAAAGTATATGCTGAATGAGCCGACTTACCTCTGCTTTGAGCCTCTCGAGCTTCGCTTTGAGATCCTCAGTGCTCTCCTGACCATCACTACCAGCAGTATGCAAGTCAAGTTCTTTATCTAAACGTTCTCGTTCTTTCGCTTCGAGAACAGTAGCACCGTTGGCCGCCTTTGAAGTTGCATCAGGCGTTGAAATCGTTGACGGCTGCATCTCCTCGCCCAACTTCCGAAGACGGACCATTATCGCTTTTTTCTCTTCTGGTGACGCCTGTTCCAAAGAAACCATCAATGACTTTTGTTCAGCAATTTGCTGTTCCAAGAGCTGCTGTTTCGCTGCTAGAGCACTTGTCGTCGAAGCATTCGCGGAAGGCTTTCGGGACGGGATCGATTTTGAAGTCGTTGAGACAGGTCGGGGAACAGCTGCCTCCTTATTTGCAATATTTGCGACTAGCGGCGCCGAGGCAGCCAACATTTTGGCGCCCGCCAAGCCGTGACCCTCCATGGGTCGATGCCAAAAGAGTTTCACGAAGCGGTTGTTGAAGACCGCATCTTCCGATTTCCAGGCGGCATAAGCTTCGTCATGATGTGAAAAGCTGACCAGAGCTTTGGCGGTCGTACGATCGATTGCAACGTTTGTGACCGTTCCAAACCGTTTGAACCAGTCTATGACATGTTCACGAGACAGCTTGTCTTCTGGTATCTTCTCAACCACCAGAGTTAGATCATTGCGGCGCTCTGGTCGGAAGTTTTGGGTTTCGCCGCCGAATGTACCACCTCCACCTCCACGCCCTCTGCCACCCCCACGCGGTGGTCGTAGATTGTTGGGATGAGAATTTACAGGCGGCCCTATATCCCTTGAAAGGCTACTGCCCACATCTGTGGGAGCATTCATCACAAACGGCTGCCCGTTTGCTCTATTTTGCATAGCTTCGTAAGATGAAACGTTGAACTCAGGTGGCACGAAAGAGGCTTGTTGTTGCGAAGGCAGGGAACGAGAGGACTGATTTTGTGAGACTGCACGTATTTGCGCAGCGGAATTTTCGGAATTATCCTTGTCGGGGTCGACGGGGGTCAAATCTTGGATGACAGGAAGCTCTCCGGAGGCGGTCGTGTGGACTACCTGGCTTCCATCTTCCTGTTGTATTCGCGGTAGCAGAGGCGCTCGTTGATTTCGTCCGAGTGGTCGCATGTCCATTCGTGCCTCATGAGGATCGTAGGCTGTTCCCATCTCACCACCCATTCCGAAAGGAATTCCAGGAAACATTGGCATGAAGGGCATCGGCATGGCCGTGTTCATAGGGAACATACCAGGCACTACTGCATCATCTCCGTGGCTATATTTGCAAGTTGCGCCTCGTGCACAATACCCGTTGTCTTGAAAAATGGCAGGTCAGTCAGTCGAGGCAGGTGAGATTGACGGGTCGTGATACGCACTGTGATAGTCTCTGCAAATACCACGCTTCTGGTCTGGCGGCTGATAAGCCTGTGAACGACGTCCGTTCATCTGGATCGCAGGAGTCATGATGGGCATGCCGCCCATTCCCATACCAGCACCCATAGCTCCCATACCAGTTCCAAACATGTCCGCACTGTCCCTGAACCCGTGTACACCTTGCCGTTGATCTCGACCTCCCCAACCACCAGTTGACCGATTTTCTGGTCGTCCACTTTGGCCGTTTGAATAACGAGAGAACTGCCCTTCCGTACTTAGTCGTGGGCCTTTAGCTGGGGGTCGCCCATCACGCTCGTCGTTTTCACCACTTCTCTTGAGGCTGCGCTCTGAAGTTTGTGACTCGGAAGATGGTAAAAGTCCATCCAAAGGAATCGGTATTCCGTTATCTAAGCTTTTGGGTTCGAACGAAGGCGATGATGGGGAGGCTGCAGAGTATGGAAGATATGACTTTGTACGAAGGACAGTGAATAACGTGTCAATAAATGAGGCGCATTCGGCTATGGAGTAAAGGGTCAGTCAGACTAACATGTGAAGGGCAAAGATCTGACCCTTTTCTAGGAATTCGTCGAGTTGAACGGCCAACTCTTTCCTCATTTCGCCTTCAGGAACGTTGTGCTTCAGTAGGGCGAGAATGTAATCTGCAAGTGCTCCTGGCTCAGCGTCGCATCTAGAACAAATCAGTTGGGAATATGTGTGACAAAAAGTATGTGCGTTAACACACATTGGTTCCAGAGTCCTAACAAGCCATGGCTTCAAATGGGATGATGTTGAAGGGTCAAAAATCATAGTCAATGGTTCCCTTTCGCCGAGGCAAGTAGCCAAGAGCAAAATTACTGCTGTTGCAGTTGGTTGGTGGAGAGCGAAGTGGTGGATTGGTAAGCGATCGGCATATGCCGGTCAAGGTAAACCTCACCTCCGAATACAGTAGTCATCGCCCACGACTCGAGCGAGCGCTTGAGCCTCGACTTAATTGAAGCTGAAGGGCCAAAGCTCCATGGGTTCTGAACATGAGATTTGCATATTCATTCCACTCCGTGCGGGAAGATAAGCGCCATATCAATTATGACAGCACTTCATTTTTGTGCAAGCAGTCACTGAACTGCTGTAACCTAACCGTTTATAACTATGCTACTAAGTACTAGTAATGTACTTGCCCTACGTAGTACCCGCTCTAGCTTTTTGGGATTGATTTCTATTCAACATTCCTCTATTCAACATTCCCTCTTGATAGTTGCATTCACATTTTCATTGTCATTCAAGGGATTTACATATATACCACTGCCCACCCTTCACCCTTATCATCAGGGGTATTGACATTTCAAGAATTATCAGCATTACGCAGATAGACAATTCGACGAGTCCCTTCTCAAGAAGAAATTTTGACGTTTTCATGTAATGTCCATTGCACGGCGAAAGAAAATGTTCAAAAAATAAACAGACATGAAAGGAATCGACATTTTCTACCGACAAATTCACCATTAACATGGGAGACTCCAGACCAAACTGACTTGGCAGTACAATTTTGCGATGCATTGTGTACCAATGCGCATGACCGAATGGCACATTAGTGCGTGCGCCCGCGTGCGTCATGCTACTGGATGGGAAATTTGACATTCCCCGAGTCAAAGACGGTGCCTAGTTTGACTCGGGAACTCTGACCGCGTGGTATCGTGAGAATGTTGACTATTGTAAGGCCGATGCGTCGGACAGCATTAGGCTGTAGGGTAGGGTAGGGATGATGAGGAGAGTAGATGATTAAATCCCGTCAGATGACTAAAGGAAGATCTTCGTCATGAGGGAAAATGGGAGTTGGGTCAAGCGGTGACAGTGACGGGAAAGGGGAGAGAGATTGGGCAAGAGCACCTGGAAGGTCGAAGTTAGGAATTGTGGAGGGGAGACACGTACATAACATTTCCGGACAATCTTGGATGGCATAACATTCAATAACCAGACTAGACTTGAGCAAGAACGATAGAGAAAGGATCTGAACGCAACGCAAGAGCGCTCAAGGAAAGGATTGGAAGAGGGGAGGGGGAGGGGACTCAGGGGAGGGGGAGAAGAAAACGGTCAAACTGACATCAATTGTGTCTGCTTTTATAGCGACATTGTTTGTTGGGCCAAGTGTTGAGTCATTTATGCGCCTCGGAATTCTGCGATTGGCTCATCAATTTCAAAGCCTTAACCCCGCTGCATATTTCAGACGATGGCCGTGAACGGTGAATTACATATCGTCTATCAAAAAGCCATGCGTGCAATTTTCGACTACTTTGGGATGTTCTCCTTCTCAACCCACTCGAGCCACGATCCTTTGTAATTGAGGATACTATATCATCGTCCAAATCAGAAATATTCGCTGATATTTATTATACAAACATACTTCGTGAACCCGTTCCTTTTTGCAACATCACTAGCAGTTGTGCTGCGTTTCCCGCTGCGGCAGTAGAAAATAAGCTGCTGGTCCTTTTTTGGCTTGACAAAGCCGTGTTTCTCGAGGAATGCTGCTGGGCTCAGATGTAGCGAATTTCCAAGGATAGATAACGGGAGATTGACTGCGGAAGGTATCATCCCTTGAACTACCTCGTCAGGTTCGCGCACATCGATTAAATATGCGTCCTGTCTCAATGCAACGTGAAGTGAACCATGCCTGAATAGAATGAGGGAGTACATACAGGAACAGGGCTATCTGTTCGTGGCTTTAGCTCAGCATATGTAATTTCCTTGGCGTCCCAATCATGTTGCAACTCATTCATGCGGTCTTTCGCATCCTTCCTAGCTTGTTCTTCGGGAGTCCTAACTTTTGGCGGAATAGTGCTTCCAAGTCGAATTTGGAAATTCGGGAGAGGTCTCGCGGTAGCAAGAAGATTTAGACGAGCTACAGCCAATCTGGTGGAACGCACGAATGTTGTTCGAAGCATGGTAGTTGAAAGGTTGAAGAAACGATTGAACCAAGGCCGGCCAGGGCACACAGCGACACGGTGACGAAATATGGCGTGCAAACTTTGCACGTGATATGGTTCGCCCCAACCAGGTCTGAAGTCAGAGCCTAGATGCCTGCCATTGCTCTGTCAATTCTTCTCAGTAAAAACAGTCCTCGTTGCATTTTCTTGGAGCTTTCCATGCTCACGTCAAGACAGTAAGTATTCATTGATCAATAGCTCGTAACGAATGCTGAGGGGTTGCGGCATTCCCCGCGCCGCATTTCAAACTCAGACAACTATACTCTGCGCAGTTCGCGTTTGCAAATGAAAGACACAACCATGGCGCACGATGCAATGACACCTTTCCTCCATTTTACCCGCGGTGATTACTTGTTATTTGAAGCTTGGAAGCCTTCGTCATCCGGTGCCGTTGCTGGAGCCTGCATCGGCCTGGTGTTACTAGCGATATTCGATAGATGGCTTGCTGCTGTTCGGACTGCTCTTGACTATCACTGGAGACGCAAGTAGGTCTTCGTCTGTGATTATCCCTTGCTCTTCTCTAAGTCCGACCTAGGGGCCTTGCTAGTCACGGCCATTCCACCAAGTGTATTGATAATTCTGAAAAACCATTATATGACAAGACGGAGTCCGAAGGGCCTAATCAACTAGAACATCCACGTTCTGCCCGACGAATTGATTTAACCTTTGCTCGCACAATCCCTCCTTTCATTCTTGCCCACGATCTACCACGGGGGCTATTTCATGGTGGACAAGCTCTTCTGGGATATGTTCTCATGTTATCTGTTATGTACGCACAGCCAGTCCTCTTGAAGCTGGTGGCAATACCTTATTCTTTCCTCCTTCAGGACCTTCAATGCTGCTTATATTATATCAGTGGTTGTGGGCCTAGCCGTTGGGGAAACTGTCTTCGGCAGAATGGGATCTGGCAGGGCACATTGACCATATATCGACGGAACCTGTACTTATTTACAACCAATTTTCCAGAGATCTTTGTATGTCTTGTGTCATAAAATGTTTTCCGAACATACATTTGATCGTTTATTTGATCAGAGAGAATGCTTGGCACCAGATCTTGGCGGCGGGGCTGCAGCGATTTGTGGCAGTTTGTGGCTTGGCTGAACAAAAAAGTTTTTTACATCGGAATGTTGAACCAGGCTTAACACGACTGCTATAAATACTGGGGACTAGATTTCTTTGAGAGTATCGTCTTTTCTCGCTATGCTTTTTACTTTTGCTGCCCTTGCTCTCCTTTCCGGAGCTGAAGCCCACTTCCGACTGTTGTATCCTGAACCCCGAGGAGTCTTTGTTGCAGATCAAGAGCCTAATTTCTGCGGTATATATCTTGTTCTTTTACAATATCTCTCACAATCTGATTGTTTTGAAAGGTGGTTATACAAACGCTGTGTCGAACCGTAGCACCTTTCCTCTGTCGGGTGGCTTCTTTAGCATCAAGGCCGGACATCCTGACTGGACTGGTGAATACTCATGAGCATTCGTACTGTGGAGGGAGAATTAACTTGTCCTGTTAGCCGGTGTACTCCTATCTACGGCGGAAAACCCTATCTCTTTTGACAATTTTTCGAGCAATGGTGTTCAACAGATTGTCGTCCCTTATGCCAAAGAGGAAGATGCGGGGACCTTCTGCATACCCCTCAACATCTCAGCGGCGGGTATTGACGGCCTGAAAGATGGCTCTAATGTTACTATCCAGGTATACATATAAAGCAAGCTTTGGTGAGCCCTAGGAACTAACGCTTTCTTGCAGGTTGTCTGGTCTGGAGGTGATGGTAACCTCTACCAGGTAAGCTCTCTCAATTTTTTTGTTTTTGAACGCTGATTGACGAATCCAACAGTGCGCTGATCTTACCCTGTCAAGCAACTTTACGATACCATCGAATGCGACTTGTAAAAATGAGACCGCTGCGACGACTTCCGGCTCTTCAACAGGAACTTCTGCATCTCCTAGCCAGACTGCCGGCGCACTTGGAACAAGTCATATCATGGCAGGTTATGCCGCTGTCGTTGTTGGATTGGTTGGAGCAATGGTTGCATTTACTTGAGCAGTGTATTTATCTGTATTACTTACTGTACGAAAGAACAACGACCAAATAGATATCCCATCTGTACGCTCTACATATGCGCACATGGATATCCGAACTTCGCATATAACTTGTAGTTGCATGAGTCCGCAGTGACATCAGAGAATTCATCGCCTATAAATAGACCATAGGAGAAGCAAGGATATAAATAGGACATCGATATCATGAAGAAAAAACTTTTTTGTCAATCTAGAGAACGAGTTTAAAAAGGATGAGCTCTTTGGCATACGCCTGGGCCAGTCATCGCAGTAATGCAGCTTTATCTCTCCCTTTTCATCTTGGGCCTCTCCGCTCTCGCTAACGCACATTTTCAATTACAATTCCCTCCACCACGAGGAGAGTTTGTCGAAGATGATGAACCTACATTTTGTGGTTGGTTTCTTCACACAACCTCGTTCCTCGTATATCTTAATTATGATTGCACAGATGGGTACACGAAAGCTTCCACAAATCGGACTACGTTCCCTTTGACTGGAGGCTTCTTCAGCTTGAATTCAGAGCATCCACAATTCACAAGTAAGTTCATCTTTTTTTCAGCAGAGCAAATCACTTATGTGTTTTCCTAGCGGGCGTTCTGGTTTCTACAGCGGAGAACCCCACATCTTTCAATAATTTCACACAAGCTGTCCCGTTCTTCCAAAGTGAAGGAGAGGGTCTATTCTGCTTTCCTCTCGATTTTTCCTCTTTTACCAACATCACGGGGCTTCAAGATGGCCAGAATGTTACGATTCAGGTCGGTCGTTTCCTTACTCTCAGTCTGGTAGTGCTTGACTGGCTAAATCCAGATTGTCTACGATGGAGGAGACAGTAACCTATACCAGGTGGGATTTGTTTGAGGCTTTCGTTATTCAGCCCTCTCTTACCTTACATCATTTTCAGTGTGCCGACTTGACGCTTTCAAACGACTTCCAGATATCTTCAGATGTGAAGTGTTCAAATGCCACCGACAGCGCCACTTCTACCAATACTAGCCCCAGTGCGACATCAACTGGCTCGACACCTTCGCAATCTTCCAATGCGCTGGGAATGAGAGTATCAACAGGAATTTTCGGGCTGATACTGAGTGCGACGTGTATCAGCATTGTCCTATAATGGTACATAATTCCCTCACTGCGTTGGTCAGCTCCTTTTCGCGTCGTAAAGAAGTTTAAATACATGTATTTTCAAAAATCAACCGCACAGAGCTGGTTCCAGAGACTGTCCTCCGTATCGTTTATGGGAGTCACCCCAATCTACGTCTGAGTATTGATTTGAACATAGAATTGATGGAGCGGGAAACATTCGAAACAAAAACCCCAGCGCGGACCCGGGCCCGGTTCCATTTTGCACCCACCAGGACCGTACCAGCCGTTGAACGATGATGTTTGGGCTTACTCATTGCAGTTTCGATATATCGGAGGCCGGTGCCGCTGACTCTTCAGAAATCCTAAAACAAGGTTCGTGTGACAGAAGAGATGCCGCAGCCGCCCTGGGTACGCGTAACGCCAGAACTGGAAAGTGCACACGACCACACTTGTGCTTGTACATAGTCGACACCTCGGCAATGTTACTGCGCCCTTGCTTATCCACCGTTTACTCGGCACTCAATCCAGTCGTCGGCAGAAGCCACTCGGAATCCTTCCAATGTATATCTGATACATACTCCTGACCACGATCACTGATCATTTCAGAGCAATTGTCAGGAATGCTACCGCAGTCCGCGCAGTCCCCTTTGATATTGGCTCATTGTGGCAGTGTCTTCCCGTGGACATAGGTCTTAAAACCAGGAGGCAAATGCCTGTCCAGATCAATGTAAACCCTTTCCCTGCGAAATAAGCGGCCGCTCAGAATATCATTCAAATTCATCCTCCCTCCAGTCGGCATTCAGTCCCCTCAAAACCCTATGTTCAGTTTCCGACGAAAGGAAGTCCCTTGGGAAGTCGTCAATAGTAGGGCTGTTGACGCTGTTCCTATGTACTATGAGGACGAAGGTGCGAGTTACAAGAGCTAGCGACCTGTCACAGGCTGATTCAACAGTTGGCCAAGTAGATCTGGATATCGCTGTGATGGGCGAATCCGATACTCGGGGGACTTACATATTCGAGGTGAACTCAAGCAAGAAAGCACCAGAGTTGAGGAAGGCTATCGAATTTGCACGACAGCAGTTGTTACAGGAGATGGTCAAGAAAGGTTACAATATTCTGGTGCTCGAAGGGTAGGTAAAAGCCTTGGTCAATATACCATGCCTGACTAACTACCTGTGGGCTCCAGATGGCAGTTAACTGTTTATCGACGTGGCAAAGCACACCGCATTGAGGTGCAATATACTGGGAGGCGTGAGTCGTGTTTTGTTCTCCCGCATCTGAATATTTTTGTGACCCATGTTTCCCAGCAGCGCGAGCTCTTGGTAAATTGCCAGAAACGCGACCCCCACCCTTCATGGCTGTCTTGGAGGCATGCCGTTGAAATAATAATATTTTAACATTGTAATTTCCCCTTGGATAGGGTATGTAACACAACCTAGATACTTCTCTGCATTTCAGAAGAAGTCATACAAACGTCGCAACTAATTTTGTATCAAAAATACCATCCTGTATTATATTCTCCACTCTTAAATGATAGGATGATACGTCCACATTGAAACGCACATAAGATAAAAGCGCCCGATTATGATGATTTTACGATCCTGCTCGTGGCCCTCATAGCATACCCTGTCCAAGACTATGGATGGTCGGTTATCAAGTAAGCGAACGTTGTTATCTCAACTGACCTCATCGTATATACTGAGTCTCTCCACTCCCAAAAGCTTGAGGCCTAACCATAGGATGCCTGCAGTCATGCCACTGCCACAGCTTGTTGTAACAGGCATAGAACCGTCAATGATGAGCCGAGCAGGTTCCAATCCCACCGCATGTTCCAATGCTTTGCGAATCTCCTCTGGAGGAAGGAGCGTGGTGTAAGTTATACCGTGCGAGGAAGTGTTTTGGCGCAAAAATACGTTGAACGGCAAGGATAGGGAATTGGGGATGTGCCCGGACGAAAGGCCAGGTCGTGGTTCTGGATCGCTTCCAGTGTATCTAGGTTTAAATGAGATTGTTACGAGTTTCCTCTAGTCATAATAGGTTTTGCCAACCTGCCGTAAGAACGAGCGTCAAGAACGAGGTCAACCTGATTAGATACTTCTCCGTCGGCATTGGAATTAGCAACTATCTGCTCGTAGTCTAACATTGGCTATATAAACAGATATCGAGCAAGGAAATGAAAGCACCCACTTCTAAGTGCTTCAGTTTGGAGAGTCGGTGTCGGATATTTAGTAACGGATACTGGCGATAAAGCTCCGCTTTCAATAGGGAAGTCCCCTGCAATCCATGCTGGTAGCCCTCCGTCGAGAAGGCTTGACATTTGGTGACCAAATGTGCGAAACATGAAAAGCGCCCGGGGAGACGAGAATACGCCATGTGTGTCATAACTAGGCAAGGGTTATCAGGTTGTCGTCGTAGACTGTTGAATGATATCGAACATTACAACATGGGTGTCTTTTCCGATGCCAAATCCCTCTATTAGGCATATTAAGTTTGTAAATCGAAATTCACGTTCATCATGATCATCGTACCACAGGCATCGGCGAACACACGCTCCTCGGGCATCATATGCTTGAGCCCTAGTTCATGAGGGCTAGCGACCTGATCCAAGTCCAGGAACTGGGCACCAGGTATACGTTTAGAGATGAATTCTTGACGTGGTTGACGCGGAGAGTTCGGCATAAACCATGATGCATCTAGGAAAGATATCTTCTTGTTGTTGAGAAGGTAGTACGCCTGCTGAGGTGCGAGAAGTAACGGAGCAGCACCAGAAGACATTGTTCGGCGGGCAAATGTTGCAGTTGAAGGCCTGAGGAATCTAAATTGGCGGAGCAGTGAGTGCGACTGCATGGTAAGGATGATACGACCAACAGCCACAAACACTCGTCCTTGCTCTCCTACCTAACAATAATGCCCTCGGATCAGAGCACTTGGCTCATCGCTGTCCCCAGCGATGGTGAGGCCGAAGGCTTGTCCCAAGAACTGCACTCCAAGCTCGCATACCAATCAAAGTCTACTCGACTCGCTCAATTTGAGATCCCATCGTTCAAGGTCTGTTCATAAGAAGATCTTGCCGCATCCCGTTTCAATAAACTCTAGTAGACTGGGACACTCGACAGCCTAATAGCGCTATCTGAGGAGATACCAAAACAAGATACTGCATTCACCTCAACAGTTGCGAAGATCGTAGACACACTAAGGAGCCTGCTGAACAATGATCCCGCTAAACTCGCGCAACATATCCTTATCGATGAGAAGAGTGTAGATGATTATCTTCTGAAGGGGTGGAAATGGGATGAGGGACGTTACAGTGTGCAGAAAAGCCTGAGAGAGATTGTCGACTCGTTAGTAAAGGTGCGCATTCCCTCGTTGCTCTTCAGTGCCGACGTTGCATCTGCCCTAGGATCTGGCGTCTATCGACAATGCTATGAAAGCGAAACTTAACAATTATAACCTGGTCAAAGGATCATTAACACAGATGCAACGGAAGAGATTGTACGTGCCATCTCTCAGCTTGTGTCACTATCATGATAATTCTCACATCTAATCAGGGGCAACCTCTCAGTACGCTCACTGGCCGACCAAGTTTCCAAGGAAGATGTTATTCAAGATTCAGAATACCTTGAAACCTTATTTGTTGCTGTACCAAGGTAACAAATACGGTTGTGCCTAGCATCATTCCATTGACCAATCGCAAGAGCACTCGTGAAGGAATGGAACGCGAAATACGAACAATTGGCCACAATGGTGGTTCCGAGATCTTCGAAGTGCGCGCGCACCCAGTCATTCTTCCGCAGCGCTAAACTTGCATCGTAGGCTGATTTCTACAGACGAAGACTACTCTCTTTTTGGCGTTGTAGTATTTAGGAGAACTCATGATGAATTTTCCCAAGGGTGCAGAGAGAACAAGTGAGGTTACTTCATGCCATTGCGGTGTCTACTGACTCCGCCGAATAACAGATTCATCCTCCGTGATTTCGTTTATTCAGAAACTGAGTTTGCAAAGCAACAAGAGGAGCTTTCCACCGCGGACACGACAGAGAAAGAACTCTGGGTGAGTTTTGAATGTGCTCGCTGGTGCTTGGATACTGAGATATGTATACGACGACAGACGGAACTCTTGCGCCTCTCGAGAACAAATTTTTCTGAATCTTTCAAGATCCTGGTCCATTTGAAAGTCGTACGCCTCTTTGTCGAAAGCGTTTTACGATATGGACTTCCCGCGAACTACCTTGGGCTCGTGATTGAGGTATTTTATCCGTCCAACATTACTTGGCTCTATATTCACGAGATTACCGGAAGCCTGATCCCAAAGTCACAAAGAAGACGTTCAACCTACTACAGACCCATTTCACTTATTTGAGCCCCCGGTCAAACCGTTCAACCAAAGCAAGCAAAGGAGAGGGAGAAGAGTTCATTGGAGAATATCAGTCTCTCATGGACCAAGAATTTTTTGACTTTGTACTGTTTGAGGTTCCATGGATTGTCTATTAATCGAGCTTTTTCATTCAGCCCCGGACTTTTGATGTAGTACCGATTAGTGAAAAGGATAAAGATACGATCAGCCTACCACCGCAGGAGAGATATTATACAGATAGAATCGAAGTAGCTGTATGGTACGTACGTATGCACTGGTTATCCGCGACGTTGTAAGTAGAAAGGAGGGTTGGAGTAGTAGTGGCAAACCAAGAACAACTTCGAGTCCGTTTGTATTACGTGTCCGTACTTTTGTACAAATAAGAGACCCAAGGAAAGCTTGCAACATGGCGATAATAGCAAGGCCTAGAGGCCCAGGTTGGATATGACGCGTGAGACCTCGTCAATTGCTTCATCGTCGAGGGCGCGGTCAGTCCTGTGAGCTGCCGTTGACGAACCAATTGGTGCTGATCGGCCAGGAGGAGCGTAGACACTGGGGAATGAAGGGGCAGTAGCTGAACTAGGGCTCGAGTTCCCCCCAGTATCTCCTGTTGATGCCGTTGGAGAGTCTGGGGGTAACCTGGCTGTAGACTCTGTGATACGTGAAAGGGAAAAGGTAAGATCAAGTGACTGGGCGCGATTTTGCAAAGACCGAGGTTTTGATATCTGGTCCTTGAGCTTAGATTCCAGGAGAGAGTCTGATCCCCGTTTTATAGCATCCTCCGTTGAATGCCGGGAACGGTGGGGAATGCCGGAACCCTATTATTATTGTTTAGTGAGGGAGGTCGAAATACAGACGTCAGTCCCTACTTACAATTGGTTGCAAAGGAGTCCAGTACTCTACCGGAGCAGGACCTCCAGGACCAGCAGCAGGGCCGGCGGGAACAGGCGGGGCTGGTGGCAGAAACGGCTCCGGATCTGTGTGATCCTCCAGATTATAGATATAGGCCGGAGAATTGAAGAGTGCCTTGACATCAGGGGAAGAGTTAGCCATACGCAACCTGCGCTCTTGTCCGAGATCAGGACGGCCCATGTCAACAGATTCTGGGGGATGACTATATAAGACGGTTGTATTGAGATTCAGGTGGAATGGGGCTAACCGTGACCTCTGGCCTTGGCGGTAGAAAGTACTTTACTGTCAAAGTGAGGGAATGAATCGGCAAACGAGTCGCCGCGTTTGTGTATATGCGCTGTGGGTGACGGATAGACGTGAATATTATGGTTGAGGAGGAATTGTTCCAGCATTTCTCTAGCGGTGATTAGAAAATCACTGTTGCTTCGCTGGCATCGGAACTTGAATGAAATGTCCGTCTGTGCTTCTGCCTCAGAGTTGCCATTAACTGGAGAGGGTGCTTTGACGTTGGGCACGATGGCGACCTGCAGTTCGCGTTTGACGCGTTCAACGAGGTTGTTAAAGTCTGGCGCAGCGAGCACGCGAGGAAGTTCGGCACTCGGTGGTACGGCCATATCGGCTTCAAAGGGAACATGGTCCTGATTCTCGCCATGAGTGGGCGGATATCTAACGCTATATAAGGGCTTACCAGTAGCATAGCTGCAGCAATTTGCACCTGACTCTCTGGTCCAAATATCGTAACAACATCCGACGCTGTTTCCTTGTCCGGAAAGCGTACACGTGAATTGGTTTTTGTTTCAATGTCGCGAATGAAGATGCTCTTTTCACCCAAGAGAGTGCGGTGGTATCGCCGGGGGATAGAAACTGTCTCATTAACATAATCCTTATCCTAGGTATTGCATATGTCAGTCGATGACAATAAAGCGGGAGGGGGCTACGCCATACCTTGGGGTTGACCAACTCCATAACAGACTGTTTAAGGTTATCTAGATTGATGGCGTTTTTGGCGGGAGTCCTTGCAACAACGTTGTCGTCGTTGTCATTGTAGCCCCCAAGGGCAGCAAACTCTTCGGCATTAGAGAATTTTACGTAGACGCCAAATTTCTTCATAATGCGCTGGATACTCCGGCCACCAACGCCTATGATGCGTTTATGGTATGCTTCAGGGACGTGGAAAGAGATCTCAGCCGGAAGCTCCTCCTGCAGAAGTGAAAGACCTTGTAAAACGGAGTTGTCAGGGCCGGCAATGTCGATAAGAAAGTTGTAATCGTTGAAAGTTTCAAACTTGATCTTGACATTGGTGGTTTGCATGATTTTGTTGATTTTGCCGTTCTTCTTGCCGCTGATGAACTCGCGGTGTTCGTTTGAAAGTTCAATTTGGAACCGGATTTCATGATGAAATGACTGGGTGGATCGTCAGGTTAACTCAACTGCTAGAAGTGTGTTGTGCGAGAAACCTTGATAATATCCAGTTCCATGATCATGCCCACGGCGTTTCGAACTTCATGTTCAAGCCCGTGTGCTTCGAAGCACATACTTTTAAACACGACTTCGGCGCCAGTTGCCATGGAAATTTGTTTGAGGAGAGTTGTAACCGCCGACGCGTTAAGCGTGGCTGGAGGTAGGAGGGCGTTGAACTGCATAGGGAGAAGCCAAAACGATCCAACGTAGTACTGGCAGGCCTGTTGAAGTTTAGGTGAGATAGGTCCTGAAGCCGGGTTGTAATATTTTCGATCTCACCAGTTGCATGATGGACCGGATAGTACGCTGTATGTTGACTCTATGATCACCGTATACGGTGATAAGGCTGGTCGAGCTACCCAGAGAAGGGAAGTGAATGAAGGTGGCATTGTCAGACATGATAGATCTAAGGTCGTCGGCCCTGTCTGTGACCATCCAATCCAATTTCCGAGGTAGGATGGCTGTATCTCTGGATATTACAGACTTACTCTGGGGGTATATTTGAGTATGAGGAGATACGTTGAACACAATACATATTACATACCTTGTTTACCGAGACTTGATAGAGCATATCCCTCGCCCTCTGAACGCCAAAAAATTCGCCCGTGATCCAAATGACATTAGCGTTTCGGTAGTTTCCCACTGAAGTGGCAAGCTCAGGGCCCATAAGACCCTGGAGTGGAGAGGGAAGGTAGATATTGGTTGCGGTCTCTTCCTGGATGGATTGCAAAACACTGCGTTTCCTTCCTGCAATGATAGCGTGTAATTTGTGGTCGATCTCGCAGACCTCGGAATGCAGGCCGCTCTGTAGTATAGGTGAGAAGGGTGTGGAGCTGGATTGATTACGGAACCTACCAGTTCGTCAAGCATGACGAGGAGACGGACACGAGCAAGTTCCACAGAGTCTTCGTGACCTGTGATGACGAGTTCACAGACACGCTCGGTCTCGAGGCCCGACCAGCCAGCACTGCTGCTGATGCCATCTGGGGGGGTCCGATTTGAGAGTGCGAGGGGACTGTTGACGACAGCGATATGGGCGAGGGTCTGTGATGCAATCTCGTCGAGACGACGTCGTACTTCCGGTTTGAGAGAGGGCTTGGATGAAGGAGAGTCTAGGATCTCTGAGCGTGCCACCTTGATGGCAGCACGGTGCTATAGACAAGGGATGAGCGGTGAAGAGATGGAAAGAAAGGCAAGGATATGTCGACGGACCTGAAGTGGACATTCCTTGAGGATCATGCCGCGGGTGACCATGACCTGCTGGTATGCGCCAGTGATATGAAAGTTCCAGCCACGGGCGTCGTTTGTGAGATAGTAAGCTACGTGACAGCCATGGAGAGACATGGCCATCATGGCGAGTTTCTGGATTGCCTCAGAGTCATCGGCCGGGGGAGGGTCTGGGCGGAGGTCAGTGGACTGTGGAAAGTCGAGAGATGAGTGTCGAGAGCGACGTGGGTAGGTGAAGGAGGTTGTGTAGACATCCATGAGGGGGGTATGTGTAGGAGAGGGAGGGTATTGAAGTTGGCGTGTGGCACAAGGTCGATTCGATCTAAACTAAAGTATCTCGCGCGAAAAAAACACACACACGCGGGCTTTCAATTCTTTCCCGAAACTTGTCTAAGACTACCATACTACTCAAACATTTCCCATTCCATTACCTCCTCCCTGTCAAACAGCTTGTTGTAGCACCCGTGTCCCACTTGAGAAAAATGCGCATATGGGTCTCGCGCATTCAGCTTCGTCCCGCATCGATAGCAGAAGTGCTGTCCGCACTTGGCGCATGTCATCTACATTTCTCGTCTTCAGCACAGTTATTCAAC
This sequence comes from Tephrocybe sp. 9174TJB, assembly GCA_018850275.1. Taxonomy (NCBI): domain Eukaryota; kingdom Fungi; phylum Basidiomycota; class Agaricomycetes; order Agaricales; family Lyophyllaceae; genus Tephrocybe; species Tephrocybe sp. 9174TJB. The sequence continues at coordinate 15,900 of JABAJT010019474.1, read as the reverse complement.
AAAATAACCATTCCACCTACGTGATTACACCCCAGCGACTTTTCCACATAAATATCACATCCAGGGCACGCCATCGTTGACGCCTCCAGCCACATCTTGTTCGCCTGCTCTTCTTCATACTGTCCCACAAGTTTCACCACATTCGCTTTGCCAAATCTCTTTTCTATCTCTTCCCGCCCACTGGACCCCTCCGCTAGACTCAGATATTCCAAGACTAGTTTCTCCGAGTACGCGATCTGACACGGTGCAATCGGTCCATGCCTGTTGAATCCTTAATTTACAATGTTCCACTCTACCATGCAATCACTCACCATGTCCGTCGGCACAACGCACAGAACGAAAACGAACACGCCGGGCATGAACGCAACCGTTCCCAACCCGTTCCTTCTTCAACTTCCCCCGGTTTTGCCACCGGCGTTTGGCAAAAAGCCATAGGACAATGTATTAATGATGGGTCTGCATAGTACAACCGTATCAGAAAACCACTTCCCGTATATCTAGACTTCAATGACACACCTCTGTCTAAATTCCTCTTGATCCTCAGCCACCGCCATCGTTCCATTTCATCCTCCGTGACTACACCTGCGACTTCCTCAGCATCTGCTTCGCGGTTCGCCTTTACGCACGCAGGATCAGGACAGCCAACTCTGCCAACATCCCCTTCAGCAATGCACAGCTTCCAAAAGTCTTCCAGGCAACCTCGGCAGAAAACATGCATGCATGAGAGTCGCACACACTTGGAACCCTTGACTGTTGTGAGGCAGATTGAACAGGGGTACGAGTTTTGCGTGAAACGGTGCGCATTGGAAGATGCATCTGAATCCTGCAGTAAATTCGCCAGGATAGGCGGCGAGGGGTAAGGAATTCTATGAATTATTCATACATTGCTTCAATGAAAGCGCACTGAATGCTCACCGTATGGTTTTATCACCATCTAATAGTGAAAGATCCTCAAGAAATTCTCCACTCCGTATAAATTCGATCCAATTATATAACACGCTCTCTCCTGGTTGCCAGATATCTGTCAGCGTCTTCTGTAGGCGTGATATGTTTGGCAACCAAAAGTGTGATGCTCGAATGCTAGTCAGTGTCGGAGGGCTTTCCACAGGGTAAGAAGGCGGCAATGCGACGTTGAGTGTTATGGGTGGAAGGCTGGATAGAGATAGTGATATTGATGAAATATCCCGACTCGGATAGTCATTCTCCAAAGTCGATGCTTCATCTTGAACATGAACGGCGCGTGGCTCTCCAAGTTCAATGGGTATCTCGAGCCTCAACAATTTATGCGTGATCTCGCTGGATACGCATTCCGGATAGATAGACTGTTAGCGGGACCAATCAATCAAGATTAATCAAGAATGTATTTGGGATAAGCACACACCTCCAAGACCTCATATTCCTCCTCTTGAAGGCTTTTACATAACTTGGCGTCGTCCGAGTTTATACAAGTATCCATACAGTGAATGAAGTAGTCAAAAATATGAGAAAAGGCTCATTATCGTGAGTCACCTCGACTCTTGAGCTTGAGTGGCACTGGTAACGAGTCGTCCGGATGATGCCAAATCATTTAGGATTACATAAAAACGCGTTCTCACGTGCAGCACTTTTTTGGCTTTGGTGCTCAACTCGAAAAGCGATGACCTCAATAAACACACCTCAAGGCTTCGTACGCGCCTTGAAGGCCTCATCGGACCCACCCACCCCAGGTGGTTTGCTCAAAATTGAGATTGCTCGTCAAACTTGGGGCGACTCCTCGTTTCATGTGCCAAATAAGGCTGAGGTCGTCGTAGAATGGATTTTGGGCAAATTGCTGAAAGAAAAGGACAAGGAATTGTACGAAATATCTTGTATAACTTTACCGTGTTCTTACCACAATCTTTTTTTCTAGATCCCTGAATCCACTTCTTGACCTCCGATGTTGGACCTTACTCCATGATATTCTGTCTTGCCCGAACATCGTAGAATTAGGGACGCATACACGACCATTAAGGGCGTGGCTTCCCCCTCTACTTGGACGAATACCGTTTGCCCCTAGTTTTTCTGCTCTTCTTCGACTCCTTGGCGAAATGGACGTTGAATCGCGACGTTTACTCTCCCCCACGGTGTTCTCTTGCTTGACAGTTGTCTGGCCAGTCTCCGTCCAAAAGCTGAGCGCAGAGAACGTGTTAGATTGTTTTGGATCATTTTTGTCTGCTTGTTGCGCAATAAAGGAAGCCGAACCTGATTTTATACGCATGGGATCTTTGCTTGCGGCATCATACCGCAATTCATTGCTGAATTCATCTAACAAAAAAAAAGTAAGTGGTGTCCGGCCGCTTCTCTGCATTTTACTCAAAATTATTTCTGTCAGGTCTATCTCGTGTTTTTGCAGAACGTTCTCCCTCGCTGGTTAGAGCTTGTGACGCGGCCTGACACGCTGTCTGGGACAATATATGATGCAGGTGTCGAAACACTTTTTAATCTCGATGTTCTTCGACGCGCTCGTGATGCTCGCACGGAAAATGATCTGTTTCAAGCAATGGCGCCAATACTTACGTCAGAAACCGAGCTCTATCGTGTACTTCCTCGCCTCTTTGCCTCATTCGTCTCCTCCATCAAAAGACATCGCGGTGCCTTAGCTGTTCAAAGTTCGACCCAGTCTCAAGAATCTTCCAACACAGATATACAAACACAGGGCATGCAATTTTTCGCATCCTGTCTTTCCCTACTGGCCACGTACGACAATGCAAAACAGACATGGTCGGCCACAGTCGGCCTCTTGAAAGTGGTCGACAGTGAAAGCCTCTTCCATCACAACGACGAATTCCCATCACTCCTTGAACGTATCATCGGGCGTGCCCTATCGGTGTTCGACAGTAAAGGTCATTGCACTTCATCTTGTATTTCTACTCTATTCACACAATTACTACGCGCATAGAATCCGCTACGCTGGCAGTATATGCCATAGAATGCCTTTCAACAATCATGCGCATTGACTATGACATGGTTGTCTCTCTTCTCCCTCGTATCCTCCCAAAATTCTTCTTGGTGTGTCACTTCACTGTCCCTTCTAGCTCAGAACTGATCAAGAATTCAAGATATCGGACTCGAATGTCTTGTATCAACAATTTCTGGACCTCGTTATTGAATATCACAGCAAGACAAGGACAATGCATTCCTACACCAGTAGCATCATCGATGCTTTGTCGACGGCCTCCCTCCATTATTCGCCAAGCGACATCTACATGTCTGCTTTTTCCAGCCCTTTACTTGCACCTGCTCATCTACAGCGGCTTTCGACCGCCCTCCGTACTTACCTCAGCCAAACTCAGATTTTCTCTCATTCGAAAGACACCTTTGCATTCTTAACCGGAGAATGGGACAAATTCGACACAATGGAGTCTGACACCCAGAAGAGGCCAACGAAGCGAAGAAAATCGCTGGGCACTGGCCACGAAATCCTAGCGAACTCTGAAGGTCGATCCGCGGTCGTCTTCTCAATCGCTTCATACCTTGCAATGACCGTATTCTCTTCTCTGCCAATCCATGCCGTTACGAAAGACGCGCAAAATGAATTGTTCGAGCTTTTGAGTGAAGTTCGGAGCTTTGCTTACCGCATTGTGAAGAAATCTATGAAGACTTTGAAAAAGTGCGATGATAAATGGCCGATTTCGATCATTGCTGTAGCCTCTTTTCGTTTGTGGTATGCTTTGGATGTATCGACACATCTTCCTACGGCCCAGAATGATGACGAGAGACTGTGCAAGAGGGTTTTGGAGGCAATTGAAGACAAACAAATTCTTCCCGAGCTATTCGTTGAACTGGTAAGTTCCTGTAGATTCCCTATTTTGTCTTTGACGAAACAGATGTAGTCTCGCTTTCTTTTCCACACCTCCTTGCATAGAGAACTATCCGCTGCTCAGGCTGCATTTGAACATTCTCTGCTGTATCTGGAACAAAACCTTTCGGTTTCCTCTTCGGATGTGTCATGGTCTGGCCAGATTCACAGTTTGACGCATGCTAAACGGGAACAATGTGCATTAGCTCTCCTGCATATGATCGTTGAACGATGGCTTCCCGTCGTCGAGTAAGTTGCGCGGTCTGGGTCTCATTGCATCCATGCTCACATAGCTCCAGGTCCTTTGCATCGGTAGAACAACTTGGAAGGTTCACTAGAACTATCATGTCCATTGGCTCGATTTCTACCACGGAACAACAACCCACTGCTATTCAAGCCCAGACTCTACTTCTGCAGACCCTCCACTCAGCACAATTCTGGGAACTGTCTAATATCCGCGGTAGGTTTGGACAATCCTGGTAATGCTTTTGCTGAACTGGTGTTCATAGTTGCTTTCTTGAACCATATCAATCAAGCCATATCTGAGCCTGACCTTGGGATCGAAGAACCTAGCATTAGTCTACAGACGGTTGCAGCAGGGTATGGCCTTTTGTCGATGCTACCTGTAGAGTATCTTGCACGTTCAAGCCGTGCCGAGTTCACCCGTCGAGCTCTGGCCCTCGATAGCCAGATTCCCACTTCTGCAGCTCCGAGTGCGTCAAGATGCGAGTGCTTGCTTATTCTCCGAACATTTTTGACCCGTATCTTCTCGAATGGCAATGGCAGCGACTTATCTGTGAGTTCCGATGTTTATGCCGCGAGGAAATTTAATCCCGACCTTTATTCAGGTTGAACATCTCTGTGAGTTCTTGGAGCATCTGATGTCGCCAGTCATGCCACCAGAACTTGACGAGAACTTCGATACGGTCACTATGAGACTTGCAGAGTGTATTATTTTGTTTGTGACGTCCGTCTTTTTTGTTGCCAACAACTCATTATTTCTGCAGGGAATTGTTTAAGAAATCTGAAAAGACCTCTTCAGATGCAGTGCTCCATCTTTTGCGCTCCTTTGCTCAAATCGACATACAAGTGATGCATCAGCCATTAGACGTTCGGGCTCGTGGCTTTAATCGGGCGATTGATGTACTCGAGCGTCATTTTAAACTTATCAGGCAAGTTCTTTTGACTTCAGTCGAGTACTGGTACTGACGAATTTGTCCTTTAGCTTTCCGGATAATTTGCAATCCACTCTGTTGGAGCTCCACCAAACTCTTTCACAGTCAATCTATCCTCGGATATCCACATTTGAATTTGCCGTAGTTTCCGCACAATCAGCTACAGCCTGTATCAATCTTATGACCTTGTGGCGTTCTCTACTTTGCTTTCGAAGATGGCTAGGAGTTTCAGGTCAGTTTTGTTGTCTGACCTGCACAGGTTATATCTCAGAAACTGAACAGATGAATTCTCTCCTCTTGCATCCCAACTTCTTTCGAAGCTGTTGACGGGGGGCAATTATTCTAATGACCGTGACGAGACTCGTGTTGCAGTCGTCGCCACTCTCCTCGAGGAGTTCTATTTCTGTCCACAAAAAGACAGATCAACAAGCCTCGACTATCTTTTCGCGACATATGCTTCCACGTACCGTTTGCTTCAACATTCCGGTATGCCCAGTAACAAATTCAATGACAATTGTCCGATAATCCAATTTGTAGCCCGCCATCGAGCAAATGCTTCCCTAGCCAAGGCTTGCAACAACTTCTCGGCCACTGAATTTGTACAACTATTGAATTTAATTACGGAATATTTGGAGCGCGATGGTTCTTCAGAAATGCGTGTCTATCTTCTGCAAATATCCTCGATTATCCTTCACAATCATCCACGGGGTGCTTATCGTCTCCAATTCAGATGCTTGTGACTGATTTATCCTCCGGCAGGAACTTTAAAACAAATTCAGAAATTTACAACACGATATATTCAAGCATTCCTGAGCTGGTCTGACCTTTTAGACGGCCCAATCGAGCTCAGAATACAGACGCTCGAGTTTGTCGTTCAGTATTGCACCGAACAAGTAAGCTCAAACAACCGGGTCCGGTGCAGAGTGGCTCATTTACTTGTCGCGTTAGCCTGCAGCCTTACGTGTCATTGACTTGGGAAGCATATGGACCCTTCTCACACTCTTCCTTGCCAGCTCGCGCGTACATGACGACCACTCAACTTTGGAGATCTTCCACAAAATCGTCTCCGTTGTCAGCGCTCTCGTTCGGCTTCGTAGAGACTTGGTCATCCATACACTCCCTCATGTTGGCAGTATCTTACGCCAGCTTTTGGCGACTGTTCGTACAATTCGGCCTAACTTGGGTTCCAAGCAGGTCTCCTTAGTGGCAGATACCCTTCCACGTTGGCTGAACGCCAATCATCCTGTTGGTCTGGAGGAAGTCAAGGTTCTCGCGAGATTGCTGGAGACCTTCACTGTCAAAAGTCTGGTGCGGAATAACGTATCTAATCTGGAGACCCACAAGGCCGAATCCTTGGCCAAGCCATTTTCAAAACATGCAGCTCATGTACTGAAAGCATACATTGCTGTCATGAACGACCCTTTGTGCTTGCTACCTTCAGAACATCGAAAAGAACTGCAACCAGGGTTATTTGCGTTGTGTAGCATGATCAGCGACCACAGTCGCGATGCTCTGATGGTCGGCGCACTTGATTCGGGGGGTAAAATAACGATGAAGTCACTTTGGAAGGAATACGAGAAGCAACGATACATTGGAAAGGGTTAGTTAGATACTACTATTACTGCTCTAGTTTCTGGTATATGTTATGTTTTTTTGTGTACATAGAATGATCATGAATAGGGACTACTAATTATATACTACCAAGATTGTACAAAGTATACATGTAGTCACTTAATGAAAGGATCCATGTCAAACACTATGATACTAATAGTGAAGATTTAAAAGCTGACCCAACACCTAACCCTAAATTAGCTGTTACATATATTTCAACCACCATGTTGTCTCGAACTCTTCCTGTGCTGGCTGTACGGCTGATCTTGAGCACTAAATGTGTTAACTCGACAGCGCGTCTACCTCATCGGTCCATTTTTCCACCTCTACGTCGCATGTTAAGTACACCGCCTCCACAAGTAAATGCTAGGTTCGCGTTGACCCCAAATTCGAGTCTTGTAGCTATCCTCATTGTTCTTTACAGCAATCTCGCAATGGATAGGTACCATATTCTATCTGACGCGACCATGGACTCTCTATTGGAATCTTTAGAGGTCCTATTGGATGATTTGGCGAATCCCGACTACGAGGTCGAATACCATGTGGGTCTTAGTCATTCTTGGTTACACCGAAATTTTGACAGAATACACAGAGCGGTGTCCTGACACTGTTACTGGGAGATAAGGGAACATACGTTATCAACAAGCAACCTCCCAATAAGCAGATTTGGCTTTCGTCTCCATTCAGGTACACGTTCTTACGAATGTTTTTCTGACGTACTGACATACTGACATATGTCCAGTGGACCAAAACGATACGATTACTCTGAGACAAATGATGACTGGTTATACTCCCGGGATAACGAGGCCTTGGGACACCTTCTCAACAAAGAACTAACTGCGGCGTTGGGTCAACCTGTAGATATTGCGCTGCAAGGACCTGGTTCGCAATCGCGATGATTGGAAAAAAGACTGGCTCTTGCTCGAATCATTTATTTCTCAGAGTCAGAAACCTTCCACTGCAAAATGGAACGATCACATGAAGTCATTAAGAATATGGTGCTCTGTGTTATACATATGCATGCAGAAATAGCGATAGTTGACCACAGATGGTGGGTTCTATATCCATTGAAAATGCCAATCTTGTCCTCTACAGGTCCGGCGATTAGACTTGAATTTTACAGTCTTAGCAATTAAATTATCTTACAATAATGGCATATCCTACGTAGCGTCAAGCTGTCGTCGTCGGGACAAAAATAGAGATCCAATAAACCTTTCGAAACACATCAGGATAGAGACATGGAGAGTTTAGTAAGTAGCTCAAAAACCTATTGGTATCTTCATACTGCTGAGTAACTCGTTGCACTTCCTCCGTCGATGAGTTTGTTATTGAATGCGCAGAGCTAGTGGGGTTATAGACTGGGGGGGCTTCAGGATGAGGTACCGCGGCGATGGCCTTGATAGATACACTATCTATTGGCGGTGGAGGTTCCAATATACACTGAGAATGGAACGATCGAGGGCCTGAAGGATGTGCAGAAGCGAAGAGTAGCCGGTGTTGGTGTAGGGCATGGAGTTCGTAAAGGACGTTATTAGCTTGCTTGTAATCCGTCGAGGGGGTTGCACCAGCTGCTGTATCATCATTTTGTTCGGATTCATCCTGCCCATTTCCATCATCTTCATCTTTGTCTTCAGACTGGTTGCTTTCAGTTGCCCATTCCCTTGACTTTTCATCTATTGTTGGTCGTCTGCGTTTGACATCGCGTCTCACTGCTGGCAATGGATCTTCGACAAGAGGGATAGAGGAGGTGAACGGAGAAGGGGAATCGGGTCGTCGGCGCTTTAACATGGCTTACTCTGGGAGGTAGTGGTTATTGGTTTGTGGCACTGTGGCATAGTCACTCGAGTGTAACCCAAGGGTCTATCGGTCAGCACGTGAAGTCTTTTCTTGCCAATGCCTTACGTAACGCACTTATTGCACTTGTGCGTTTCAACAAGCTCGGAGCTCGCCAATTTCATACAATGGCCGACATGGACATGCTCGCAGCAATGGGAATCTCTGGATTCGGCAAAGCCACCAAGAAAAAGCAACTTGATCCTGCCCGTTTCGATAAAGACCAGCGTGGGCTCAAGGTACGTCAATAGATTTCGTTGGTTCTCGCAGAACATCTGTTGACTCAAGGTATAGAGTACCAAGCCTCCTGAGGAACAAAATTCATCTGAGAATACTCCTGCGCCATCTAAGAAGCTATCTCAGACTCCAGCCCTCGAGCGCCAGGCAGCAGCTGGCCCATCCCCGCCGACAGTCCCCGAGCCAGAAGAACCCGAGTATGATCCTTCTGACCAAGAAGATTTCGGCGAGGACCAGCCACAGTTTCCTATTACCCACGAGGTAATTCTCAAGGATCACACCAAGGTTGTGTCAGCCCTAGCACTTGACCCATCAGGCGCCCGCATAGTTTCTGGGTCCCACGACTATGACTGTAAGTTATGGGATTTTGGTGGCATGGATCTGCGTTGTAAGCCATTCAAGAGCTGGGAGCCAGCGGGAACGTACTATGTGTGCCCCTCCTTTCCAAAGAATTGACTTGTTTCAATTGTTAATCAAGGTCTAGGTGCACGACCTGAAATATTCGAATGACGGACAGAAATTCCTCGTAGTCTCGGGGACGACTCAGATAAAGTTGTTTGATAGAGATGGGGAAGAACAGTAAGTCATCTCTAGATGCGAACAGAGCTGAATATCAACCTGACTGAAAGGGCGACATTTATTAAAGGAGACCCGTACATCCGTGACATGAAGCACACGTCGTGAGTTTCTTTTAAATTAAGGTGAACATTCAACCGACTAAATCAATCAAGAGGGCATGTCGGAGAGTTGTCATCCTGCTCCTGGCATCCTCACGACCCAAAGGTCTTCATGACTTCGTCTGCTGACTCGACAATAAGGTGAGCACAACCATTTGGTCTTTGCTGATCTTTGCGTGAGATTACCTCTGAACATTTGCAGAATCTGGGACGTCGAAAACAAGAGAAAGCAGAAAACTGTTATTGTTGCCAAATCCAAAGACAGGGGTGCAAGGACCAAGATCACAAGCTGCAGTTATTCAACGGATGGAAAACTTATTGGCGGTGGTGAGTCCTTTGTCCGATCTTCATGAGAAGAAGTACTGAAGCTCAGTTATAGCATGTTTAGATGGGGCTTTTCACATGTGGCAAACAAGCTCGAATTTTGTCCGTCCCAATATGACTATTGAGGGGGCACATGGTAAAGGCACAGAGACAGGATCCATAACATTCTCTGTTGATGGGCGCACAATTTTGACGAGAGGTGGAGATGACACCGTGAAACGTATGTCGTACTTTGCACTGTCTAGACCTGATTAACTAGGGACTGTAGTATGGGACCTCCGCGCTTTCAAAAAACCGCTTGCGACGCGGTCGGAACTAACGACCCTGTATCCGAATACTAATGCGATGTTCAGCCCAGACGACAAGTACATCATCACTGGCTCAGGAGCATCTTCGAAAGGGGGGAAAGGCAGATTAATGTTTTTAGAGAAAAACAGTCTCGATGTTGTGAAGACACTCGAGGTGGACTCTACACCAGTTAAAGTATTTTGGCATTCAAAAATCAACCAGGTGGGTACAAACAATTTGTAGCTGCGGACTCGTTTCTGATGCAGTGACTAATCTACAAATAGATCGTAACGGGTTTCTCTAATGGGACGATCGCTGTTTTGTACTCTCCAATGACGTCTCTGAACGGGGCCAAACTGCTAGCTAACAAAGGCCCGCCAAGGAAAGTCACCATCGAGGACATGTCAGACGCACTGGCCGCGCCATCGATTGTCACGCCACATGCACTTCCCATGTTTCGTGATATGGACCCAGGCCGAGGGACAAAGCGCAAAGCCGAAAAAGATCGATTGGATCCACGGAAGAGCAGGCGCCCTGAACTGCCTGTTACCGGGCCTGGAAAGGGTGGACGGGTGGGTGCCAGTGCGACTCAGCACGTTGTGCAGAATCTTGTTCGTGACACGACGCGAGATCAGGATGTGCGTAAAAAAATTTCACCTTCTCGCCCCTTTTGCTTCCTTGACAGGCAACTTTTATTCATCGCATGATGGTTGCTTTTGACGCTGATTGTGATGATGTTTTGTGGGGAGGGCGCTTGCTGACTCTATGTTTCTTTCCCCCCTAGCCTCGGGAAGCACTTCTGAAGTACGCGGACAAGGCAGAGAACGACCCTCAGTGGACAGCAGGTGAGTTAGAAGACCGTCGGTCCTTGCACTGCAGCATATGCGGAGCTTGAATTTGGGCTTGTTTGTACATATATGGTTACTGACGTGGCGGTTCTTTCCGAAACCTTATAGCTTGGAAAGTGAACCAACCGTTGCCTGTGTTTGCGCCAGCGCCGGAGGACGAGGAGGAGGAGAAGTAGAAGGGACAAGGAGGAGAATGGGGACGGGTTAGGATGGAGGGAGGGACAATAAGTGAGAGGCGAAGGGACAAAAAAGAGATGGCCCCTGCGCGGGAGATCTGAACCTTAAATTTTCCGGGCTATAAAGACCATGCAAGTCCCAAAACCCCCTAAGTCCCCTCACAAATCTTCTGCCCTCCTCTGTCACACCGTGACCGTCACGCGCCGCCAAATTATGAACGATGTGCATGACTCTGGTCACGCTCTCAACGGCGTCCACGACCACCCAACCCCCGAACTCATCGCCAACGGTGACAAGCACATCAATGGAATATCCCAACAACGCGTCTCATCCCCTGTCGCAGAGTCTCCCGCAACTCCAATTTCAAACATGGTCGCGCCCGACGTCAAGATAGACATCGACTACCAGGAGCAGGAGAGCGACGCGCGCCATGAACCCATGCCTATCAAGCACCTCGACTCCATAGAAAAGCCCGCCGATGATGCTTCAACCATTCCCCAGGTCGGCACACCCCTCGACCCGGGTATGTCGTCGTTGTTTCATCCGTCGCCCAGTCCCTGACCCCCAGCAGCGACCATTCCTATTCACCCGCCTAATGGAACACCACCACCCCCCACTGGCGACCTGCTTGAAGATGTCAAGATGGCTGAAATTCATCCCCAACCTGTGACCAATGGTGCACACAACCTGCACGACGATGACCTCGCTATGCGTGATACCACTGAGACCCCCGCGACAACGCCTGGCCTTCATGGTGACTCTTCTATGGCCGACGTAACGTCGTCCTCATACCCTTCTCATGAAGATGATCAGCCACCGCCAGCTAAGAGAGCAAGGATGCAATCAGAACCAGACGATGCTGTCCCAAACGTAAGCTCACCTTTCTCCATACGCCGACATGGGCGTTCTAATCTATCTCTTCCCTTTACGTGTCGTCTAAAGTCAGCCACTCCACCCCCAGAGTCAACTACAAGCACACCTGGCCCAGCTTCCTTTGTTCCCTCTACCATTACTGCGGCACAGTTCCGTTTCTGTCATTCAACCATCCGTTCACTGAAGAGACTCAAAGACGCTGGGCCATTCTTAAAGCCTGTTGATTACGTCGCGCTCAGTCTCCCTCTCTATCCTACCATCATCAAAACGCCTATGGACTTTTCGACCATTGAGCGCAAATTGACTGCTTCAAATCCTAGCAAGCCCGATCCTAACCCCAGTAATCCCCGTTACTATAATACCGACGAGTTTATAAACGACGTCCGGTTAATTTTCCAGAATTGTATCACTTTTAATGGACCAGAGCACGCTGTGTCACTCATGGGTAAACGAGTTGAGCTGGTATTTGATAAGCAAATTAAACAAATGCCAGTGGCGGTGGAGGTGTGTTTTCTATCTTCCTCGTGTAGCTGTCAGTCTAATCGGAATCATAGAGTAAGCCAGTAATAAAAAAGGTTGCCACGCCTCCACCTCCGCCGCCTCCTGTTGTTGCTCCTGTTGTCCCCCCTAAGAAAGCAACGACTGTTGCCGCTCGTCGGCCATCGACATCTGTCCCTGTCATCCGACGTTCGGATACTGAGGCCATTGGTCGTCCGAAACGTGAGATACATCCCCCGCCGCCGAAGGATCTTGCGTACGCCGACGCACCTAAGAAGCGCAAGGTCAAAAGGGCCAAAGGCGATGGCACAGCAGAGCAACTCAGGTTCTGCGGTAGGATATTGAATGACCTGCACAAGAAGCAGTACGCCACGTTAGCGAGCCCATTTTACGTCCCTGTCGGTAAGTTTGTGTGCATCATCATAGCTTGTTCTAAACTTACGTCTTGTATTGAGATTGGGTATTACTTGACCTTCCGACCTATCCCAAGCTGGTCAAGAAACCGATGGACTTGTCGACGATCCGCAAGAAGCTTGAAGGAAACCAATACCCCACAGCGAACAAATTTTTTGACGATTTCAAGCTTATGATCCGTAACTGTTTCGTCTTCAATCCCGCTGGCACGCCTGTCAACCAAGCTGGCATCGAGCTTCAACGTGTCTTTGACGAGAAATGGAAGGGGTTACCACCTCTTCGAGAAGTAAGCGATGAGGAGGAGGAGGAGGAGGAGGAGGAGGACGATAGTGAAGCGGAGCGACAACGTGAGTGGCAGACCTAGACTTAGCACACGTAACATGATGGGGCTTTTGGATACTGACGGACGTTGTAGGTGCAATCGCCATGATGGAAAGTCAAATTGAAGCCATGAAGGGGAACATTGCGGCTCTGAAGAGCACCAAAGTTGCAAAGAAGGAGAAAAAGAAGGAGAAGATTCCCAAGCCGCAGCCCATCGCATCGACGTCCAAGACATCCAGCAAGCCAGTCAAAACATCGTCCTCTTCCTCCAAAAAGAAGGCAAAGAAACCAATTTCGGACAATGATGTCCTTACTTTTGAACAGAAGAAGGACCTTAGCGAATCAATCGCTAGACTCGACGAACAGAAGTTGGAGAAGGTCATCCAGATCATACATGAGGGGGTTCCGGAAATTCGGGACGTGCGTTTTTCTTTTCTCTTATTTGTCGTGAATATATTCTGATCATCTGAAAGCAGAGTACAGAAGAAATAGAGTTGGAGATCGACTTGTTGCCGTCTGCTGTTCTGACAAAGCTTTATAATTTTGTGATTCGGCCACTCCGTGCACCCCCCACCAAACGTAACCGGCCAGGCAAAGGCACAGGGACAGGCGGTCTCAAGCGTAAGAGCATGGACGAGGATGTGGAGGCAGAGAAAATTCGTTTGCTGGAAGAGCGAATGCTGCTATTCGAACCAAAGGAGAATGATGGGACTGTCCTTCCGCCAACCCAGGAGGCCAGCGACTCCGACTCCAGTGATTCCGACAGCTCGGGCAGCGATTCAGAGTAACTTGCACTCTGCTCCAGAAGCTCGTTGGACTTCATTCATTCTACTCGCACCTTTCCATTTTGCTCATGCCCATGTAGCGATGTCACTTATTGTCTACCGTCCTCGACGTACTCGACCTTATATACTTTTATTACATTGCCCGCCGATACACATACAACATGGCCTCCCCCATTGTAGCTTTTTAGTAAATTGAAACATTATTCCCTCATATACGTTTTACAAGATAATAGCAAAGTACAAACATCCAAAAAAAAATTGCGGAATATGTATGCCTTCAGCGCCGTTTCATTCCAGCCTTTTGAAACTGCTGCCAACCAGAACGGGCCGGTCGAAGAGGTTCAGGTGTTACAGTTGACGGAGGTGGAGGTAGTGGTACAGGTTGAGGTGGAGGGACAGCTGAGGGCAGGATATCTACAGCAGACCAGCCACCCAACGAACTTGTACCAGAGGGAATGCTTGACCATCCTTTTGAGGGTACTGGTGCAGGAGGGGTTGGTAATGGAGGAAGTATGGTAGGTGGTGGAGGTATGACCTCTGAACTTCCAGTATCCAAAGACGTCCACCCACCCGTCTTGAAGATAGGGATTGATGATGGCTGGACTTGGGTTGGTATTCCTACAGGTTGCGTCGCTCTGGAAGACTCAGGGGTCGGATGAGGAGGTACAGCGGGTGAGCCAACAGAAGTCCATCCGCTAGTTCTAGGGCCTATTTGTTGCACTGCAGGGTTAGATACTGTCGCCCAGCCACCTTTCTTTGTTGGTAAGGCGGGGTCTACCTCCATGAGTGCGCTCGAAGTCGATGTCGGAGCGACGGGAGCGACGAGCGGCGCAGCAATTGCAGCGGGCTTTGGCATCTTGATTCCGTTGGCAGCAGCAATCTTTCGTAACTCCTTCTCCTCACGTTTCCTCTCTTTCTCCTTCCTCTTATCCATCTCGTCTTTCGGTTTGAGGCGCACGTTGGCCTGCATATCTTTGTAGCGTGCTTTGTGATGGTGTGCATAAGAGTTGGTGTGCTCGTCGTATTGGGCAACATTCTTGAACTGTTTGTCGCACAACGTGCAGTAGAATGCCTTCAAAGTCGAGGATAATTCGTCTTCGAGGGCAGACTTTCGAGCGACGAGTTCCTGTATACAATGTAAGCTTCGTTATGGATAGTGCTAATTGTTAGATAACCTCTCGTGCTCTGCGCTGATCCTGGGTTTCCTTCTGTTGCCGTTCAGAGTCGAGACCTCGTCGTTGAGATACCGTGGTCTCTATCATGCGTACATCCTGACTAGTTTTGCCGAGACCAGTCAGGTCGGTCTTGATTTGGAAAGGGATTGGTTCGACACGTCCTGTTTCTCACATTAGACTTGAGAGCATGTGTACGATAGTCACTAGCATACCGTCGCCGGATATGCCCAGAGGTTGGCCTTCAACCCAGCCAAGCTTTGCGAGCATTGCAAAGCCCTTGTTGGTGGGTTTTATCTTTGTATCGACGGTAATGACCTCACGAGGAGCAGCGTGGTGGTATTCGTCATACTTGTAGATGTCTGTGTGGTCGCCATGTATGGGTTGGGGTGAGGGAGAGCGAGAGACGAGAGAGACGTCGTCGTCGTCGGCGTCGTCATAGTCAGGGGTGTTACGCTGAGGAAAATAGAGGCAGTATATAGCTGGAGTAAAGGGTGTCTAGTAGGAGTACCTTTGGATTTGGCATGGACGACATGGTCCAGGGAAAGAGCAAGCCGGCTTACATAAATTCTACAAACGCGTCTTGTTTCCCTTATCCCATCACTTCCCCTGCTGGCACACCGTCCACTGGCTGTATCCAGTGACATGAACTCTCGTAAACGTCCGGCTGAAGTATCTCTACTACCCTTCAACTCGCCCAAGCAGCCTCGCACTACCATGTTCCGCAACGATGGAGCAAACTCAAGTCCTTCCCGACAGGAAGGTCTACTATCGCGTTGGAAGAACTTTACCAAGGAAGCTGGTAAAGAATTCGCCACTCTTGCTTCAGATACTGTCAAGGCAATGGTTG
>JABAJT010019473.1:22796-33291 GCA_018850275.1 Tephrocybe sp. 9174TJB | reverse complement strand
ATCTCTGTACAACCGAATTGAGTTTAAGCAACTCATATGCACACGAGCCATTGAACGTACTCATATCCTTCATGACATCGTAACCCTTCAGCCTAGCTTTATCACAACTAGGATCAACAGATGTGCCTTCGTCGAGAGATACGTAGTCAATACTGTGACGGTCAATGAACTTGGAGTCCAATACATAAGGCGCGTCGCTGACAACTTCATCCACCCATCGGCAATGCCTTACTATCTCGCATCGTTCGACGTGCGGGAAGGATGTGACATAGCCATGCAATTGCAGGTGGCTGTCAGAATACACCCCGACAAGGAGAAAAACCGAGGGGAATGAGAGTTTGGCCTGCCGCAACCGCAAAGCATCGCTAATAATATGCAAAACAGGTCAGTCGAACTCGAGCCTCAAGCTACCAGAAAGAGACATTAACATACCCTGCGTTCAAGCCATCAAAAACGCCATCAACATAAATTCGCTTCGTAGATTCATTCGCCGCTGACGAAGAGGGTTGATTTTCGAGCCCAAGAGCCTTGCGAACGTAAGCCTGCACGTCAGTTGCAGACCACGACACAGAGTCTAACTTCTGGCGAGCCAAGTCAGATGGAGGTGGCTCATACACAATTTGTGCTGGAATGTGGCCAAAATCCGCCGTGCTAGATTCCAGCGACCGGTGACCCGGGTTGGACACGACATCGTAATCGTCATCGCTGAGGACCGACACAGTGTCCATGGTGGGAGTCAAGAAAGGGTCGCCTCGAGGCAACCAGAGCCTGAGATCCTCTTTCTTAGCATTTGTGAACCAATCATTCGCTTACGTATACGTATTACATTGTTATTCTCAACTTGAAACTTTCTTTTTCTACTGTCTAAGTTCTAACTTTCTTGACCAAGAGAAAAGAATGCTAGGAAGAGAGGGAAGAAATGTGACTAGTGGTGAAATATGGTACGAAAATATTTCTCAAGGCCTTCAGTGCCACCCACAATCGCACCTATGATACCGTCCGGCCGAACGACCACCACACCACGACGCTCGACATCACTTCTATAGTTGACATGCGCATGCCCCCCTCTGTCCTCAAGAATAAGCCCTCCGCATTGGGCGGCCTGCGGTGGCAAGCTGCTCAATGCAGACTTGATTACCACTACAACCCGAATGGCTCGTCCCGGGAATGTCGTGAGAGACTGGATTATAGCGCTGGAGGTCTGGATAGATGGTTCGAAAATGAGCACAGTGTGATATGGTCCAAAGACGCTGAAAAGACGCTGTGCTGTTGGAAGAATTGCCAAGGAGTTGTACATATCTGGTGCATCTGGAGCTCTGTCACCCGCTCTAATGACGAGGCCAACGGAATGGTTGCCATATGGATCGACAACGCCCAATGTCGAATCCTCACTGTCATCCAGTACGATTGAGCTCCAGCGACAGTTGATACCGAGTTGCAAGAGTCCACCCGATCTATCCCATGCTCCGTCACCCTTATCGTTGAAAGTACGAGTAAGGATTCTGGTTGTCAGGCCAAGCATTTCTCTGATGACTGGGATACGCTCTTCAGAATAAGTTTGCAGTAGGGAGGGTGGTGCAAGGTTTTGTTGCACCAAAGCTAACTTCCAGCCAAGATTGAAAGCATCTTGTATGCCTGAGTTCATGCCCTGTATCTAACGTCAACAGGCTGCTTTATACACCCGACTTGAAACCGACGCACCTGTCCCCCAGTTGGACTGTGAACGTGACCTGCGTCTTTAAAATACTTGAGAGGCAGGGATTGTGAAAATTAGAAAAATGACACACCTCCAACAAGAAAAACCTTCTTCTGTTGAAAGCTCTCTACCATCCGGATGTTTGGCCTAGATACAATATTCAACTGGTGTAGAGTTCATAGAAGCAATCGAAACTGACGTGAACAGTGATAACCAGGTAAGGTCACCAAATGTTAATTCCGTCTTGGAAGCAACATTGTCGATCAGGAATGCCTTGAGTGCGTTTTCATCGGACGACAGGAGAACATGGTTGACGTTAAGACCACCAATAGTGAAATTAAAAAGGGTGGGGACTTCGGTCGGGCGCAGGGCAATGCTGTGAGGATGTCACTTGAGTGAAAATACCACAATTATCTTCTCAGGTAACTTACACGACGTTGCTGGCCTCACCCCACATGTGCCAGTACTGGATATACTGTAAGTCAACGACACATAGCGTGATGAGAGATTCCGACCTTTTCAGACAACCCGGTGACATGGATATCACCAACGACCAGTCTTTCTTCTTTTTTTGTTTCCCCGTTAAAGATAAAGTGTGCCTCCTTTCGAACATTCGAACGAGCACCGTCTGCGCCAACGATCCAATCGTACCGTTCGGTTGCGACCGATTCATCGTCATTATTTGTGCAGTACTTCAACTTGACCTCGACTTCATCGTCGAACTGTTGCAGAGTAACAAGCTCGACGCCGCGTTCGACTTTACAAGAATGTCTGGCGAGCGCATCTTGAATGACTTGCTCGAATTTGGGTTGGCCAAGAAGCACCGGATTCAACTGAAAAAAAAAACTAAGAAGCGGGAGCGTAATCGGAGAAGAACAGACAGACATATGGGAAAGCTGGAGTAGGATCGAGTCTGGGTGCCATCTCGAATTCCTGAAGAACAGTCGTGCCTCTTGGTAGCTCATACTTGCGTACAGGCGGTGCAGCAATGGCATGATGGAGAACCTCGTCCGCTATTCCAAGGCGCTCTAGAAGCTCTGTAGAACGTGGCTGAACGCGATGGGATGATGAGATTATCCCAGAAAACAGTCAACAAGCGGTTCGCACCATTATCCCAGCGCCCCGCTGGCCTAGACGCGGTTCCGCAGACTTCTCAATGATCCGGACTTGACCTCCATTCTCGAGAATAGTAAGAGCACATATAAGCCCAGAGGGGCCAGCACCAACCTAACATTCAGTTAGTAAAATAGGCCTCAGTTACAATGAAGTACATACTATCAACGTTCTAGAAGAGGCCTTTGACATGGCAGGGGCGATTATGAGAGTTGAGTTACTTGAACATATCGTCCTTTATATAATCGCTCTTGTCATGGTCACATTGCATCAGAAATCTCGGAGTACTTCGACGAGGAAACCAAAGCCTCGGTTTCAGCTGGTTTCAGCCGGAGAAGATGAGCCAAATGAATCCTACTTCGGCGTCTGCGGGCAGCACGGAGCCTCTGTCAGAAATCAAATTCATTAGTCGTGCAACGAAGAAGGGGCGGTTTGTCCAAATTTGCAAGTGAGGGTGCAAAAACTTGCGTTTGTTGGTGGACTCATCAGATTGGATAAGATCGAATCGTATCTGATAAGCTCCTTTGAAACGAGGAGATTACATATATCATATCTGATAAGACCCTTGAAACCATCGCTCGTGTTTGACGGTCGCGGAGTAATATTGTGTTGGCCTGGGGCAGATGGCTATATTTTTTCTGTTCCTTATGACACTGAATATCCTTGAGAACCGCAGAACGTCTATTCATCCATGCAGCCAGAGCTGACCTCCCAGGTACAAACTCGGCTTGGAGGTGCTTCAGCAACTACACTGTGATAAAATTGGAGAAGTATTTCTGAAGCCCAATCACCCCGCCCACAATCGCACCTACGACCCCATCCGGACGCACTACCACGACGGCCCAGTCGTTCGTTATTCCATACGCGTTATGTGCGTGGCCCTCTAAATCCTCAAGGATAACGTCAATACTTTGACAAGAAGCCGGCAAACCACGCCCGGGCCTCGTAAGCGCGACAGACTTCGCGACATTTGGAGGAAACCTCTTGACAACCTTGAGAATCGCGGAACACTGGGGCAGGGCCGGTGAAAATATAAGGATAGTATGGCGTGTAGGGCCGACGATATCAAACAGTCTCTGAGAAGGTCCTGCCACGCAGCTTTGCTGCGAGGAACGATCCAACAGGCCGGACGCGTCAGGGGCTCGATCACCCGCGCGCAGTAATCCATCGGCACTACTCCCGTATGCGTCAATTACTATCACCTCATCTTCCTCCTTTTCCTGGTCGCCAAAATCGAAATCGGAGAATTCGGCATCCTCTGCTTGCTTACGTTCGTCGAGTACAAGCGAACTCCAACGGTAGTTGATTCCGAGTTGCAGGAGGCTGCCACCCCTATTCCATGCGTCGTCTGTGTTTTCTGTGAATGTGCGCTTGAGGATACGGGTAGTACGGTTGAGCATTTCTTTGATGACGGGTATACGTTCTTCAGAGTATGTTGATAGTAAGGAGGGCAAAGCTAAACCTCGCATGACAAGAGCAAGTTTCCAGCTGAGATTGTACGCGTCCTGGATGCCGGTATTCATACCTTGGCCACCGGTGAAACTGTGTACGTGTGCAGCGTCTGTGTAGATGATTAGTTATTTCGAAGAGGAGAGGGCAGGAAGCAGGAAAGAACGTACCTCCAACAAGAATCACCCGCCCTTTCTGGAAATCTTGTACCATTCGAATATTCGGGCTGTAGTAGATTGGTTAACACGAGGGTAATGAAGGCGATACAAGCAATGTACATATAATGGTTCACCCATGGAATCTCCTTGAAGTTGAGGCCTGCTTTGGAACCAATGTTTTCCGTGAAGCATCGCCTTAGAGCCTCTTCGTTTGAAGATAACTGAGTATGATTGACTTTCTGGCCTGCTATCATGAAACTGAACAGTCCAGGGGTCTCCGTTGGGCGAAGGCTGATTCTGCAAAACCGTGGATTGAGTATCTGTATTGCCAAGTTGGCTCGCAAAACGCTTACAATAGGTTGCTGGTATCTCCCCATATATGCCAATACTACATATTAAATATCAGCTACATGAACTCATATTTTGAGGAATTACTATAATTACGCACCTTTGGTGACAACCCTTCAACGTAAATATCGCCTACGACATGATTCTCGACCGTCCTTGTCTCCCCCAGAAACGAGAACCCAGACATCTTGCGAACAATACCCCGTGCACCATCAGCACCGATCATCCATTCATAATTTACATGTTCATCCATTCCAATCATGTCTGCACCATCTGAACCATGGCGAACAAGATGTACGTTAACACTAGACTCCGTCTGCTCAAAGGAAATCAGCTCGGTGCCAGTTTCAACTATGCAGTTTTGCTCGGCCAAAGCGGTACGTAGGGTATTCTCGACATGGTTTTGGCCAAGAAGAACAACATTGGGCTGCGAGGGGTCAAGTAGGTGAAGCTGTGATGAAATAAGTGAGGAGATGACGTACATATGGGCAGGAGGGGGATGGATTGACTTGTGGGCACATGTCAAATTCGCCAATGGGACGAGCGTCTTCAGAAAGCTCATATCGTCGTGTGGGTGGAGGAGAGATAGCAAGTTTCAGGATATCGTCCGCACAACCAAAGTTATTAAACAACTCTAGCGAACGGGGCTGCTGCAGTCAGTATTTGTCATCGTAGGAGACAGGGCAAGAAAATACATGCCATAATGCCCGCACCACGCTGGCCAAGGCGAGGTTGCGTAGTCTTCTCAATGATACGCACGGCAACTCCATTACGAACGAGAGATAGAGCGCAGACTAAACCTGAAGGTCCAGCACCAACCTAAGAACATCGGTTGACGTTGAATCAAATGATGGTCTGAATAAATCCGAGAAAACTCACAACCAGGACTCGAGGTATAGTGGAGGGCATGGACGTATGTAGGAGTGAGCCGGGAGGGAGGGGCCTAGATATATACAGTGGGGCATAATGGAAGTTCGCTGAGTCCAGACCTGACCTGCACGAAGTAAATTTTGCTTCCGTGACCCATTTATGGAAAGAGATAAGATGGTGATTACAAAATAAGAGTCTAGCCCTCCTCCACGCCCATCATCTTCTCGTCCTCGTCCTTTGCAGTTTCCAGTTCGCCTGTTATCGAAATATGCTTCCCGGGCCGTGAGACGACAACCAGATCGGGATCTGTGCTTGTTATTCGAATGAATCGGAGTAGTTTGATGAATGCGAGCTCCTTCTGGTCCCATCGTCGGAAAACCTCGACATTGGCGGGGTGTGTCAAATCTATGACTTCTGTATGGACATCAGATGATGTGGAAAGACCATGATATTACACTCTTACCAAAGCCCGTCCGGTATTGATCTGATTCCTGCAGCTTGATTTCCTCCAGTTTAACTTCCTTGGTACTCTTTGGCCGGCCTTTCCGCCGTGCAGCTTGTTCCTGTGCAAGCTCCTCGTCAAATCTTGTCAACCAGATATCTCTCACGACTGCATGAAGTTCAGGTAGAGTTAGCGTGCCCTCTTCTGGGAGTGCGTGGAAGAAGAATCCATAGACATCGACTCGACTTGAATGTTAGAGAAAAAAAACGAAATGATCGATCGAGAAAAACATACCGAGAGAGTTGTGCTTGTGTCCACGTTTTGAAGCAAGGTTGCCTAGCTTTCCCTTTCTGAGTGCCTTTCTTGCGAGTTGATCTGCTTTGCGTGATGAGGGATGAAAGAGCTTTTCTTTCTTGGGTGCAGATGTAGTTGATTTTTGTGTTTTTGCTTTGGCGGACGGCGCCATTGTGGAGGGGAATGAGAAATTTATGCGTGGGAATCTTAGTGACGGTTACGATTGCTGTCCTTTGCCCAAGAGCCAAGTCAGGCTCGCATCAAGCACTTACTGTTCTTCTGAAGCGAGGCTGCAAAGGCTGAGCACTGATATTTTACTCGCGATTATAATGTCCACGAGAGAATCAGATCGGATATCGTCTGCTCAGCAAACTCTTGACAGTGGGTCTCCTATGTCAGAAGAAGGGATATGGAATTGCCAACTTTGGTTTACAGTTCTGTTTGAAATGTCGCAGCTTCTGAATACACAACTGGACAAGGAGACGCTTGCGACATGTGTGGGGATGATTGAGAGTGGTGCTAATCCGGAGGCATTGGCTGTCAGTTGTAGACATTTTTTTTGATAATAGAGATTTTAATGACGTTGACGTGTAGGCGGTGATCCAAGAGCTGAGACGGGAGAACGGGGCGCAGAGTGTGGCACAGGGAGGACGATGAGGGTAGAATAGACGTGTATAATTGACTGCACAAGACAAAGTTTCGGAGTTGTCCTTGGTTGTCCCTTTACCTTGTTCATTTACGCCATCGCTGGGCCTCGCCTCGTTCCAACACAGCGCTGTCTCTGCGCTCCTCCTGTCTGTCGCTTCACTAACTCCTCCTCTTCCTCCCATGGCAGCCCGTTTGCAGCCCTCCGAGTACGACATCCAGCGCGAGGTCGAGGCCCTAAGAGACATCCGTCGTCGCTCTGTCACTCCTGGCGCACTCACCATCGACCTCGACCTTCCAAACCAGTCACCGCCCTCGTCACCAACCGCATTTCGCATCCCAACCCCTTCCGATGAGGACTCCTCATCAGATAGCGCAAGTGGCTCTAACACAAGCGGCAGCTCAGAGGGTCCTCCTCTCACCCCAAACTCCAACCTATTTGGTCTCTGGGTCCCTGCAAACGTCCATCCAGAGATAGCCCCAGCAGAGTTTCGGGCCTTTCTCAAGGAGCACGCAAGGTTGGCCCCCTCTTCTGAAGATGGATCAACCTCCTTTGCACGGTCAGGCTCCCTCTCTTCTCTCTCCTCCACATCCGGTCTTGGTCGCAAGAAATCTATGCTTAGTCGTCAGTATGAACCAAATGAGAACGACGGTGAACAAAATGAGCACGTAGTACCCCTCAGACGAAATCGCACCAGTTTCTATGTCAGCCAGGGGCCCCAGCTTACTTTCGACGATCTTCAAAGGCTGGAGCAACTGACGGAGGAGGCATCGGCTAGTAATGATCCTTCGCGACTAAGAGAAGTGTTGAGGAGAAGTTTAAGCATGAACGTCTCGCCATCAGGTACGCCCACACAAATCGTGTATACCCTATTACGACAATAAGCTAATTTTCTACCAGCTATCGGCCATGTAGACGAAATGCCCAACCTGGGTGACGAGGCTGATGCTCCCATTATTGTACCGCCCCCTGGTCAGATTTTACGACGAGCAGCCCGGACTAAAATCCGGAAACCTGGCTTGCCTGGTGATGGTGGAGGACACCGATTTGGTGCATCCCGAAGAAAGCCAACAAGGTCACAGACTGCTCCCGTTGAGCCGCGTTCGTCGAGCGACATATCATCCAGCGATCACGGTGATTCAGTCGAATCAGGCGCTGCTGATCATCGGCGTAGCACACCTTTTTCGGAAGAGGGTTCCTCCCAACGCCCAGAATCCTTCAGTGAGGAGACATCCATATTCGATGCATATGCACACGAAGATGAAGTCGAAGAAATGCATGGCCCAGCCATCATCACCTCATCCCCACCGCCCGTTCAAACTGACCTCCCCGAAGAAGAAGCGCAACCCCAGCCCGAGCCACCATCTGTCATTGAACCAGCGCTTCTAGAAGCCCTTGGGCCTGTCATACATCATCCTCAACCTCAACGTCTCCTATCGCCTCAACCACCGCCCGATCAATTGCAACAACCATCACGCACGCCTTCCCCATCTGAGTCCTCGCCACCCCCAACATCTCACCAGCGACCTTCTCTTTCTTCTCAAGCACCACCTCAAGCACCGCCGCCATTCCCTTCTACGACTCCAAGCCCTCCACCAAGCCGTAAAGAGAAAGAGAAGGATAGAAAGGGTCTATTTAGCAAGTGGGGAGGGGGGGATAAAAATGGGAAAAAAGCGAAACAGAAGGATCCTGAAAAGGAGCGCCTCGAGAAGGAGAAGGAGAAAGACTCAGGTTTCTTTGGCTCTCTCTTTGGCTCGAAGAAGAAACAAGATGAAGTACCCCCGCCACTACTGTCACCCGGGCATGCAGGACGCGAGACTGCTCAGGCTTTACTTGGAGCACCCAAGTCTAAGTCGCCCGTCTCACCGGGCCTATCATCCGGCATGGGCCCCAATAACTATTCGCGATACCCTATTCATGTGGAGAGAGCTATCTACAGGCTCAGCCATATTAAGCTGGCCAATCCACGGCGCCCGCTGTATGAGCAGGTGTTGATAAGTAACTTGATGTTCTGGTACTTGGGTGTCATCAACAAACCGACAAGCCCACAATCGCCTCCTCAAACGCAGACGGCGCAGACGCCCATAGCTTCGGCGGAGACACACCACGCAGAAGAAGCAGAAAAGGAACGGATGGAGCGGGAGCAACAGGAGCTGCGGGAACGGCAAGAGAAGGAGAGGATGGAACGGGAAGCGGAGATGAAGAAGAAGGAGTCGGGGAGGAAGGGATCACTGACGAAGGCGCCTCCGGCAGGTCGTCGCGCGGAGATGCCAGTAAGGGGCCCGCAGTATGAGATGCAACATCGGGAGATGCAGCAGGAGTACAACGGATATAACAATGGACAACCCCAGCAAGGCGGTGTCCCAATGAATCGAGCCGGCTCTCCGATGGCAAATGGCCAGATACAATACCCGAAGAATCCACAGCAGAACAATCAGCCAAAGTTGGCTCAACCACATGCAACACGACCTGGAGAGCCATTCTATTACTCTCCACCTGATCTTAAGCAGAAACCACAGCAGCCTAGGCTGCCGCCTGGCGCGATGTCTCCAGAACAACAAATGTGGCATCAGCAACAGCCAGACCCGCGAAAGCACTCACCCTCTCCCCCGTCTTCCCCTGTACACAACCGATCACGATCCCCGCCCACGCGTCATGGTCGACATAATGCCAATTCCTCCCAGGAGCATCTTATCCTCGACAATGGTAACGAACACCATCGAATGCCCGGCCGCTCACTGTCTGCTACGGCGATCCCAGTCCAGGCTCAACCAATGTCAAATGGCAAAATGCGAAAGGTTATCAGCGCACATGCTGCAATTCCTGGTGATGGACGGGACTTGACCACCGGTGCCAACGGCGAAGAGGAGGACATACCCCTGGCAATGTGGCAGCAACAACGGAGACGGTGAACGGACGTATGTGGTAGACAGCTATGTCCTTGCTGCATCTGTATGGGAACATTTCAGCTCCTAATCTTGCGTACCCTCTCGTTTCATAGATCATGCTGCAATATCCCCGGATTTTAATACGCCTTTTTTTACCCCTTGCTTTTAACTGCACATTGCCCCTGGTTCATTGAAAAACATCTACACATCTCACGCCTCGCACATTCAACGCATCGACCATATCATAATCTTACTCGCTTTGCACGGTTCCTTCCTTCAGTTTTCCACTTACACATATGTATTGTGCTTTGAGCACAACTTCCTATGGAACGGACTACTTAATTAACATGAAGATGGAGTTTTCCAAGTTCGAATATTTTTCGCCGCTGTTCTTATCTTTGCACCTCCCTTCTGATGATCAAGGTCCGTTTATCTCATTTAGGTTACAACCTCTTATTCGTTCTTTATTGCATCTACTCGGTGTCTGCCTTCGGGACGTTCGTACGCACGAAAAGGTGAGTAAATCAACTTTGGTTAATCATCAACAATTCACCATCTTCACCGAGTTAGTTTCATCACATAGATGCTCCA
>JABAJT010019473.1:0-22067 GCA_018850275.1 Tephrocybe sp. 9174TJB | reverse complement strand
TTTTTCGCCGCAAATCTTGTTTACGGAGAGGTTGTGGAGGACCTGAGAGGCTCACAGTACGATTTCATTGTTGTTGGTGGTATGGACGCTTGGCATCATACGCACAGCTTGCCGTGTTTGATGCTTTCTATGACCAGGCGGAACTGCTGGCAATGTAATTGCTAATCGACTGACGGAAAATCCTTCATTCAACGTACTAGTATTGGAGGCAGGTCCAACGTAAAGAGCCACACTATCCTTACTTGGCTCGGCATCTCACATGATTTGAACTTTTTTATGCAGCCACGAACGAGTCCTCGAGTCTGAAGTTCCTTTCCTATGCACCCATTTGACCCCCCAAACTCCTTATGACTGGAACTTTACAACGACACCCCAACCCGGCCTCGGCGGAAGATCCATACCGTATTCAACAGGCCACATACTTGGTGGAAGTTCGGCTGTTAGTGAGTATTTCTCGTCAGCTGGTCCGAGGTGTCGCTGAAATGTTACAGACTTCTTGATCTATACACGAGGGACATCAGAAGACTTTGACCGCTATGCAGAGTTTTCTGGTGATGAGGGTTGGTCGTGGAAATCACTTCAGCCTTATTTCAAGAAGAACGAGAAGTTCACACCTCCAGCCGACCATCATAATATCACTGGTCAATTCGACCCTTCAGTCCATGGTTTTCACGGAATGAATTCTGTCAGTCTTGCTGGGTTCCCGAGTGCGATTGACTCCAGAGTGATGAATACCAGCGCCCTCATTGGCGGCGATTTCGATTTTAACTTGGATCAAAATTCTGGTAAATCTTTGGGTCTAGGTGGGTAATACATGCACTACTTCTTTATTGAGATTGAAAGATACACTAGGGTGGGTACAAACCACAATCAATGGCCGAGCTCGGAGCTCATCCGCAACCTCGTATCTGTCTTCTCATTACCTCAACCGCCCTAACCTTCACGTTCTGTTAAACGTTCAAGTCTCTCGCGTCCTCCAGACGGGGACGTCCGATGAAACTCCTATTTTTCTTGGGGTGGAATACCGCTTGCGCTCGGATGGTTGGCGTTTTATTACCACTCGGCTTCACATATACTAAACCAAGAAACTGCAGGTGTGCTTCGCAACATCACTGCAAAACGGGAGATCATCCTTTCAGCTGGTACGCCTGCCTCCTGATATTATTGGATTGTTTCTACCAACATGATATTGCTTGAAGTAAACGTTATTTCTCCCGCATATCTGGTCCTTGCTGAATTTCGACGGCAGTCACACAACTATATTATCCAAACGACACTTGCAGAGAAGATCGTCAAGTAAGTACGCTGGACTATATATCATTATATCAGACTAATCAGATGTAGGCCTTCTTCACTCGATGTGCAGTTTGTAGACTTCGATGGTGTCCGGTTTCGTCTATCAACCCCCGAACGCAAGACATCACTACTGCTCTCAATGCACATTCGATGCTGGGATGAACTCGTGAAGTATGGAGCCATGGATATCCTCAAAAGGGAGTACGGATCTTTGGTGGCCGCTCAACCAGAGAATGAATACAATGTGAGCTTGGAAATTGATCTCGAGCAGGTGCCCACCGATACCGGTAACGTTCGTCTTTCACAGAATCTAACAAAGTTCATTAACCATGAGCCCCAGAATCCTGCGAAGCCTTCATTCTCTCTATTGCTCTTCTCAAGCGCAATGCCGTAGCAGCCCCATTTGAGCGTGCATTCACCGCCCAGAAACAGTTGGAATCCTCAGGAGGCTCGCTAGGAGAGCTGATGCAGGTTCACTACCGCGATGAGGAAGACATTTTTGTTCAAGCCTCCCCCGATCGCGTCACTGTCATTTTCTCCACTATCTTCCAAGAGGAGACCGACCGCATATTCGGAAAGGTTTTCCTACAGGTGAGACTCCCAATCCCAATAATGATCGTGCCTTGATTTACCTTTGGGCAGGAATTCGTTGATGCTAGAAAACTTCCGACCCTCCAGAACGCACCTCAAGTTCTGATTTCCAATCGTGACCCTCCACTCGAAATTCGCGATGTTC
The DNA here is from genome assembly GCA_018850275.1 of Tephrocybe sp. 9174TJB. Lineage (NCBI taxonomy): Eukaryota > Fungi > Basidiomycota > Agaricomycetes > Agaricales > Lyophyllaceae > Tephrocybe > Tephrocybe sp. 9174TJB. The sequence continues at coordinate 20,035 of JABAJT010019473.1, read as the reverse complement.
CTGGCCTCCGCAACACAGATGATATGAGCTATGTCACATTCGTCCTATTCCCGCGCCATTTCGCCAACGCTTCTATTGCTTCCAACACCATATCGCACATACAGCTCTTCCGTGACTACCTCCATTATCATATCAAATGCTCTAAAGCGTACATGCACTCCCGGATGAGACACCGTGTTTCCGAATTCCAGAAAGTGCTAAATAGGGCTAAGACTGAGGCGGCTACGGCGGAGAGAAAGACTGTGAGGTATGCAAATCAGTTGTCCTTTAGATCGACCATTCTCATCCCATCTCTCAGTGGGAGGACCCTTGTGACCCGATGATTGCTATCCATAAGAGCCTTCGCAAATTATTACATATATCCTTCATAAATCAGTTCTGAGAATTTATCCGAACATTACAGGAGGTCAATAAAATGCGAGAACAACTTTCAATACCTCACCACTTTGAACTTTGCGAGGGCTTGCGGCTGAAACTAATGGTCCCAAATACCATTTCTTCAGCCCACTGAACCCAGGGTTCGACGTGCTCCCCCGGGTCGAGTAACATTTCCGTTGGGGAACATTGTGATCACGCTGCAAGGATTCTTCACTTCAACAAACAATGGTGGCAGGGTCGGCGCGGTGCGCTGTTATTAGCAAGTTCTCTGTTCTTCTTTTTTTCTACAAGACTTCGAGCTAGAAAACAGCATTGCCTAAGTATATCTTCTCAAAATCGCAGCCATTTTATCACTTTCAGCAACCTCGTTGGTTGCATCATCAATTCCAGTGAGGGAGTCGAGTAATATTTACATGCTGACGTAAGGCATCACGAATTTTGGGGTCGATCATAACCCCAGAGGAGTACAACTCCAGGCAAAATAAAACCTGTCTGCATCTTTTCTTTCCCCTCGAACTCCAAAAATTCGGAACCTGTACGTCGACTTAGCCAGGTGTCCGCTCACTCTAGCAGATGTTCACTCCCGTTTTTACTCATCTAGTGCTATAGGTATTGCTGCTGTGAAGGAAATCAGGTCCATCCGGCAATGGAGTTACGAAACTTTCGGCCATGAGCGCAAAGTCGAGTTCACCGTTATGGCCACTCCTGAAGATCTTAAGGTCAACGCAGAATACATCCGCATGGCCGATCGCTATATCGAAGTTCCCGGAGGCACAAACAACAACAATTACGCAAATGTCGACCTCATCGTCGACGTCGCTGAGCGTGCCGGAGTCCATGCTGTGTGGGCTGGATGGGGACATGCGTCCGAGAATCCACGTCTTCCAGAGAGCTTAGCAGCTAGCAAGAACAAGATTGTATTTATTGGCCCACCAGGAAGCGCCATGAGAAGTTTGGGAGACAAAATTTCGAGTACGATCGTGGCACAGAGCGCTGACGTTCCTACAATGGCTTGGTCTGGATCAGGGATCACAGAGACAACTCTTTCAGATGCTGGATACGTCATTGTTCCTGACAAAGCTTACGCTGATGCATGCGTAACAAGTGTCGAGGAGGGATTGAAACGTGCCGAGCAAATTGGCTGGCCAGTCATGATCAAAGCCAGCGAAGGAGGTGGTGGAAAGGGTATCAGGAAGGTCGAAGCTCCCGACGCGTTCAAAAACGCGTATCATGCGGTTGCCGGAGAAATTCCAGGTATGTCAATCAAATTGTCCGGCGACCGTTGCTTGATACAGTTGTTATTCAGGGTCGCCAATCTTCATCATGAAGCTCGCTGGTCAAGCGCGTCATTTGGAGGTCCAGTTGCTTGCTGATCAGTACGGCAATGCTATTTCGCTGTTTGGACGCGACTGCTCTGTACAGCGTCGCCATCAAAAGATTATTGAAGAAGCTCCTGTGACGATTGCGAAGGAGGACACCTTTGAGCAGATGGAGAAAGCCGCAGTTCGCCTCTCGAAGCTTGTAGGCTATGTAAGTGCCGGAACTGTGGAATGTATGCTATAAATTTTCTTTTTGATTTTCAACCCGAACTAATTGTGTTTCTACAAGACCTTTATAGTCACGCCGACGACTATTTCTATTTCCTGGAACTGAATCCCCGCCTCCAAGTCGAACATCCCACTACTGAGATGGTTTCAGGTGTCAACCTTCCTGCCGCTCAGCTTCAGATTGCCATGGGTATTCCTCTGCACCGCATCCGGGACATTCGTCAGTTGTATGGCGTGGCTCCCAACGGTTCTTCTGAGATCGACTTTGACATGGTGAAGCCTGATGCCAACCAACTTCAGCGCAAACCTCGTCCCAAAGGACACGTAGTCGCCGTCCGTATCACTGCTGAAAATCCTGATGCCGGTTTCAAACCGTCTTCAGGATCCATTCAAGAGCTCAACTTCCGCTCGAGTACAAACGTTTGGGGATACTTCTCTGTCACTACTGCCGGTGGACTTCATGAGTTTGCCGATTCACAATTCGGTCACATCTTTGCGTATGGCGAGGATCGCAGCGAAAGTCGCAAGAATATGATCGTTGCACTAAAGGAACTCAGCATCCGTGGTGATTTCAGGACCACTGTTGAATACCTCATCAAACTTCTTGAGCTGGAGGCTTTCAAGGAGAACACAATCACCACGGGCTGGCTCGACTCTCTCATCAGCAGTAAGCTAACCGCCGAACGACCCGATGCAACCCTCGCCGTCATCTGTGGTGCTGTAACCAAGGCTTATCTTGCATCTGAGGCTTGTTGGACGGAATACAAGCGTGTCCTTGATAAAGGCCAGGTTCCTGCGAAGGATGTTTTGAAGACAGTCTTCGGCATCGACTTTATCTATGAAAATACCCGTTATTCCTTCACTGCAGCACGGTCATCTTCCACTATGTGGAGTCTCTATCTTAATGGAGGGCGTACCATGGTAGGCGCCCGCCCTCTGGCTGACGGCGGTTTACTCGTCCTCTTGGATGGCAAGAGTCACTCAATTTACTGGCGCGAGGAAGTTGGCGCACTTCGACTCATGGTCGATGCCAAGACATGTTTGATCGAACAAGAGAATGACCCGACGCAGCTTCGTAGTCCCAGCCCTGGAAAACTCATTCGTTTCTTCGTCGATAGTGGCGATCACATCAATGCTGGCGAGCAATACGCGGAAATCGAGGTTAGTGGTTTATTTTAAGACCCCAAGCAAATTTAACACCACTTTTTCAGGTCATGAAAATGTATATGCCCCTAGTTGCTTCCGAGGACGGCGTCGTTCAATTGATCAAACAACCCGGAGTATCCCTCGAGCCTGGTGATATTCTCGGTATCTTGACGCTCGATGATCCCGGTCGTGTTAAACATGCGAAACCATTCGAAGGCCAGCTTCCAGCCATGGGTGTACCTGGTGTTGTCGGTAACAAGCCTCACCAGAAGTATGTTCGATGCATGGGCATTCTGAACGACATTCTCGATGGGTTTGACAATCAAGCTGTGATGGCATCCACCCTCAAAGACCTCATTGACGTCCTTCATGAACCCGAGCTTCCATATTCTGAAGTCAATGCGATCCTCTCGTCTCTTTCTGGCCGTATGCCCCAAAGGCTAGAGGAAAGCGTCAGACATGCTATCGATACTGCCAAGGCAAAAGACAACATTGAATTCCCGGCCGTTCGCATCAAGAAGATAGTTGAGCATTACATCGAGGACAATGTCCTTCCTCAGGACCGCACCATGCTTCGCGGCAAACTTGGTGCCCTTTCCGACGTTTTGGAGAGGTATCAGAGTGGATTAAAGGGACATGAGACGGCAGTCATCGCTTCGCTTTTGGAGCGCTACGAAGCTACTGAGAAGCTCTTTGGTGGCAGTATTGAAGCTCGCGTTTTGGCCCTTCGCGAACAGCACAAGGATGATCTGGACAAGGTCGTCAGCCTTGTCCTGAGTCATATCAAGGCTCAGAGCAAAGCCAAGCTCGTTTTGGCTATTTTGGACTATGTGAAAACCAGTAGTCTCAATGTTTCCAATACCGAGGGTCGTCTCTACAAAGCGGCCCAGGATTTAGCTGCTCTTGAGGCCAAGTGAGTTATGCTTTATTTTTTTCGGGAGCTTTGTTTTTCATATATGGTTCAGGTCCTCAACTTCGGTGTCGTTGAAGGCGCGCGAAGTTCTCATCCTAGGCCAGATGCCCTCATACGAGGAACGCCTAGTTCAGATGGAAGCTGTCCTCAAGAATTCCGTCTCCAATAATTATTATGGAGAACAAGGTCAAGATGGTCCCAAGTATGTTGCTTTAAATTATTATCAAACGTCGCGCCAATAATATATCATCAGGACGCCATCTGCCGACGTTCTGAAGGAGCTTAGCGACTCTCGCTACACTGTATATGACGTTCTTCCTGCATTCTTTAGTCATGAGGATCCTACAGTCACCCTCGGTATGTTCATTTTTAGGTCGTGGCATATATCGAATGATTATTGACGCCTCTTACTTAGCTGCCTTTGAAGTTTATATTCGCCGCGCGTATAGGGCCTACACACTACTCTCCATCGATTATGAGGAGGGTGATACTTTGGATGACGGGGAAGTTCCCAGCATTGTAACGTGGCGCTTTAACCTTGGCCAATCACATTCCCCGCCTTCAACTCCCCGCATTTCCTTTACGTATGTCTTTTTTCTAACCAATGTGGGGATACTTATCTGACGGTTTGCCTACAGTGAGAATAGGCGGTCTGGTTCCGTTAGCGACCTGACATACATGATCAACCGCCACCAATCACAGCCAGTCCGTACGGGAACGATTGCTTCTTTCCCCAACGTAGTCGCCCTTGCCCGTGGCTTTGAGAAGGTAGTTTCAATGCTTCCCGCATTCGACAACGAGGAGTTCTGTCAACGTTACGGCCCGGGTAGTCAGCCTCCAAATGTGGTCAACGTTGCTCTCCGCATTTTCCGTGACGAGGATGATATGTCTGAAAGTGCCTGGACTACCACCGTTACCAATTTCGTGAATAATCAGAAGGAAATTCTTGCCCGCCGCGGCGTTCGTCGTGTTTCTGTCCTTATTTGTCGCCGTGGCCAATACCCGGTCTATTATACCCTACGTGATTTCGGTGGCACCTGGGGAGAAGAGCAATCAATTCGCAATATCGAGCCAGCCCTTGCCTTCCAACTGGAACTCAGCCGCTTGTCGAACTATAATTTGACACCCTGCTTCGTAGAGGCTAAGCAGATCCACATCTACCACGCCGTTGCACGGGAAAATCAACTCGACAACAGATTCTTCGTGCGTGCCCTCGTTCGTCCTGGCCGCCTCAGGGGCACGATGAGCACCGCAGAGTACCTTATCTCAGAAACCGATCGTCTCGTCACCAGCGTCCTAGATGCACTCGAGGTCGTTAGTGCTCAGCATCGCACCGCTGATTGTAACCATATCTTCATGAACTTTGTCTATAATCTTGCTGTCACGTATGAAGACGTTCTTGCCGCCATATCTGGCTTCATCGAACGACACGGCAAGCGACTTTGGCGCCTTCATGTTACCGGTTCGGAGATTAGAATAGCACTCGAAGACAGTGAAGGCAACGTGACACCTATTCGTTGCATCATCGAGAACGTCTCCGGCTTCATTGTCAACTATCATGGTTATCAAGAAATCACGACCGACAAGGGGACTACCATCTTGAAGTCCATCGGAGACAAAGGGCCTCTGCATCTGCAACCTGTGCACCAGGCGTACCCCACCAAGGAGTCCTTGCAACCTAAACGTTATCAGGCTCATCTTATCGGCACCACCTACGTCTATGACTTCCCTGACCTCTTCTCTAAGGCCCTTCACAATGTTTGGGTGAAGTCACGCACCACCAATCCTACCCTTGTCCCGCCCAAGGTTTTCCTTGAATCCCGAGAGCTAGTGCTAGATGAACATGATGAACTGACGGAAGTGGACCGAGCCCCAGGCAACAACACCTTTGGCATGGTCGCCTGGGTATTCAACCTTCGAACTCCTGAATTCCCCCAGGGCCGCAAGGTTGTCGTGGTGGCGAACGATATCACCTACAAAATAGGATCTTTTGGTCCTGTTGAAGATCAGTTCTTCTATCTTGTCACCCAATATGCTCGTGAGCGTGGCCTACCTCGCATCTACCTTTCTGCCAACTCCGGGGCACGGCTTGGTATTGCTGAAGAAACCCTGCCCTTGTTCTCTGCTGCGTGGAACGACGACGCCCATCCTGAAAAGGGCATAAACTACCTCTATCTTACCCCAGACAACTACCTCACACTCCAGGAGAAGGGACAGAATGCTGTACGCACAGTGGAGATTGAAGAAGGTGGCGAACGTCGCTTCAAGATCACTGATATCATTGGTCTACAAGACGGCCTTGGTGTCGAATCCCTCAAGGGATCTGGCCTTATTGCTGGAGAGACGTCACGGGCGTACGATGACATTTTCACCATCACCCTTGTCACGGCTCGGTCAGTCGGCATTGGAGCCTATTTGGTTCGTCTTGGAGAGCGTGCGGTGCAAGTTGAAGGACAACCTATCATTCTCACCGGTGCTGGCGCGCTAAACAAGGTGTTGGGCCGTGAAGTCTACACCTCCAACTTGCAGCTTGGCGGTACCCAAATCATGCACAAGAACGGCGTGTCACATCTTACGGCGAATAGCGATCTTCAAGGTGCCACTCAGATCTTGGAATGGTTGTCCTATGTTCCCGAGTTCAAAGGAGGCGCTCTGCCCGTGCGAGAGACCATTGACAGCTGGGATCGCGACATCGACTACACACCTCCCAAGGGCGCGTATGACCCACGGTGGTTTATCGAGGGCAAGGTGGATGAACAATCTTCGGAATGGCTTTCTGGCTTCTTCGACAAGGGTTCATTCCAGGAGACATTGAGCGGTTGGGCACAAACCGTCGTTGTCGGACGCGCGCGCCTCGGAGGCATTCCCATGGGTGTCATTGCCGTTGAAACTCGTACAATCGAACGTATCGTGCCTGCCGATCCCGCCAACCCTGCTTCCTTCGAGCAACGGATTATGGAAGCTGGTCAAGTCTGGTACCCTAACTCCGCTTACAAGACTGCTCAGGCTATTTTCGACTTCAACCGTGAAGGTCTTCCCTTGATAATCTTTGCGAACTGGCGTGGTTTCTCGGGCGGTCAACAGGACATGTATGATGAAGTTATCAAGCAAGGGTCGAAGATCGTCGATGGCCTCTCCAGCTACAAACAACCTGTCTTCGTTTATATCGTCCCTAACGGAGAACTTCGTGGAGGTGCATGGGTTGTACTGGACCCATCCATCAATTCCGAGCAGATGGAGATGTACGCGGACATCGACGCTCGTGCAGGTGTTCTTGAACCCGAAGGTATCGTCGAAATCAAGATGCGCCGCGAAAAGATTTTGGGCCTCATGGAGCGCCTTGACTCCACGTATGCTTCACTGAAACGGGACAGCAAGGATGCATCTAGGACATCGGATGAAAGAGCGGCTGCTGCTGCCGATCTGGCCAAGCGGGAGACCCTCTTGACACCGACCTACAAACAGATCGCGCTTCTTTACGCTGACCTTCACGAGTACGCTTTCTGCTTTTGATCTTTTTTTTCTTCAATGACTTATGTCTTTTTCTTTAGTCGCACTGGCCGCATGGAAGCGAAGGGCTGTGCCAAGCCTACGGTCTGGAAGAATGCTCGTAGACATTTCTACTGGGCAGCCCGAGCACGTATCGCCAAATCCGCTGCCCTTGCGGATTTAGCAGAGGCCTCACCCGACTCTTCCATAGAGTATCGCAAAAAATTGTTGAATTCCCTCGCCCCTATCGAAGGGATTGCCGATTATCGTGAAGTTGCAGAGGCTCTTGAGAAGCTTGACCTGTCTCAGACTGTCGTCCAGCTCAAGGCTGATCATCTCATGCGCCGCCTCATTGAGTTGACCAAGGAAGATCATAAAGCGACCATGGATGGATTTGCTCGCCTTGTGGACTACCTTACCGACGAAGATAAAGCGTCCTTGATTAATGTTCTTCAATCCACACCCTCGTCTGGTGAGTTTGCCTTCACTTTCACTTTCTAACACGAACCTGAGTTGTTTTTAGGGCCTCCATCTTACGCATAAAATCCATCCAGTGTCACAATTAATCAGCGGGTTTTTGTAATCCGTTCAAGCCCTTCCTTGTGTTGCATGCCATTTGTTTTCATAGTTACAATAATCTTCATCGATAGACTCTAGACACTCATCACGAATAATATCAACGTTATCAATCAACTTGGGCAGTAGATGGCTCATTACTGTCGATGAAGTCGATAGATAATCGGAGGATCACGTTTCTGAAGTCGGCGATCGATAGATATAATTATTGATGATCGATTCAACTTCTTGACCAACTGTTCGAAGGTCTCATCATCACCCAAGAACTCTCATGGGGCACTTAATAACCTTAGCGACGTATGCCCATACTAGTGACCGTTAACTATTAACTGTCCTGATAGTTTGTCATAGATGGTGCGACGCCTGCCCTCAATATGCGTTCAATGACTTAAGTTGATCTCCTTTCCAGTTCTTTGAACCAGTGGGCACTAGATTTTCAGGTGATTATAACATGCGTTCACTCGTCTGAAAGTTAATTCATGAGATACCCTAAATAGGGCAACCTGGAACGTATTTTGTCCAGCATCGCAATCGCCAAGGAAAGAGGAGCAACTCTGAGAGTTGGCCCTGAGTTAGAAATACCGTGCGTTCTTTTGAGATATCGGATTTTTCTTTCTTATAGTGCGATCCCCAGTGGATATGGGTGCCTCGATCACTTCTTGGAGGGCAGGTCCCTCGCGTGATTTTGACAAATCTCTGGCCTTACCTATTGCATTCTAGGTGACACAGTCCTACATTCATGGGAGGTGCTCGCAAAAATATTAGGCTCAGAAGAGGCTATGGGTATTGTTTGCGACATTGGCATGTGCGTATTACCCTTATCAACGTGCCATGAGAAGTGATGTTTGCATGCAGGCCCATAGTTCATAAGAATGTGATCTATAACTGTCGTGTCATCATTCACGACCGCAAGATTTTGCTTATCCGACCCAAAATGTGGCTAGCAAATGATGGGAATTACCGCGAGCTCCGATTCTTCACCCCGTGGACGAAACATAGGCAGTGGGAAGACCATTATCTTCCAAGGATCATACAAGCCGTCACAGGACAGGTAAGACATATTCTTCCATGAAATACAACTCATTTACATGTAATTCACAGAGTAAAGTGCCCTTCGGTGACGCAGTTGTCAGCACATTGGACACTTGTTTTGGTGTTGAGCTCTGCGAAGAACTATTCACCCCTGCGAGGTATGGATCGACCACTTGACCTCAACGGCAGTTGACCGTGATGCTATCAGCCCTCATATTCTCATGGGACTCGATGGAGTTGAAATCTTCACCAATTCAAGTGGCAGCCATCACGAACTACGCAAGCTTTATACCCGAGTCGAATTGATCAAGGAGGCCACTTTGAAGGTGAAATATAGTAGACTTTTTTTCGACTTCTAACTCAACAGACTGAAGCTGGGTGGCATTTACTTGTACGCGAACCAGCAAGGCTGCGATGGCGATCGCCTATATTACGACGGATGTGCTATGATTGCTGTCAACGGCCGCATCGTTGCACAAGGTTCTCAGTTCTCTTTGAATGACGTAGAAGTCGTCAGTGCTACAATCGATATCGAAGATGTCCGAGCACATCGCGCCAAAAGTAGCAGGAGTATGCAAGCTGCTTCCGCAGAAAGGTACCATAGGATAGAGGTACCCTTTGCTCTGACGCGTGGAAAATTCGATGAAATCACTGAAGAAGACTCCGTGAACCTCACCGGGAACAGCACAGTTGACGTCCGGTTCCATTTGCCAGAAGAAGAGATCGCGTAAGTTTCGGTCACTTTAGTCTGAGTATAATATTTAGTCACGAACAGCTTAGGTCCCGCATGCTGGCTTTGGGATTATCTGCGAAGATCGCGCACTCAAGGATACTTTGTTCCCCTTAGTGGTGGGATTGATAGCTGCGCCACCGCCGTCATAGTCTATTCCATGTCACGCCTCGTCACTGACGCTGCAAAACGCGGAGGTCCGTGCTCTCTTTCTGACCACAAAGTTAAAGATAACATGACGTACGAACAGATCAGGTTGTTATCGCGGATGCTAGGCGCATCGTCGGGGAACCAGCGGATTCCACATATACTCCAATAGATCCGCGCGAATTCACTGGTAGAATTTTTCACACTTGTTACATGGGCACGGAAAATTCTAGTGCCGAGACTAGGAAACGCGCAAAGCAACTGTCGCAGGCAATTGGAAGGTACGAGTCAACAAAATCAACAGCATCGCAACTGATTGTGCTACCCTCAGCTATCACGTTGATCTCAACATGGACACTGTCGTCACTGCTGTAAGAAACCTTTTCGGATTCGTCACCGGGGTCCGCCCTCAGTTTAGAAGCCAAGGAGGCACAAACGCAGAGAACCTCGCCCTCCAGAATATTCAGGTTCAACATTGTTTTATTGAAGTCAGCTCTCTCAAATGACGGAATCTATGTAGGCAAGGCTGCGTATGGTGCTTGCGTACATGTTTGCTCAGCTTTTGCCTTTTGCACGCGGTAAGTCAGGGGGATTACTAGTTCTTGGAAGTGCCAACGTTGACGAAAGGTGACTTCTTCCTATCCTGCTTACTCAATTTGTGAGAATTAAATACCTCCATGATGACAGTCTTCGCGGATACTTAACCAAGTATGACTGCTCCTCAGGTTTGTTGCATTTTTCACTGGTTTCATTTTGTTGACGGGTGAATGCCTTACAGCTGATATCAATCCCATCGGGGGCATTAGCAAAACTGATTTAAAGAAATTCATTGCCTATGCTGAACATGCGTTCGACTTGCCTATCCTAGGAAGGTAAGACCACTGTCGCCAATTTTGGGCCAATTATTCATTCTCGTGTTGCAGCTTCCTCAGCGCTGTACCAACGGCTGAGTTGGAGCCCATCACAGAAAACTACGTGCAATCCGATGAGGTCTGTGTTGATACCAGACGTGAAATCTTCCTTACTCAGTGTCCTCAGGCCGACATGGGAATGACCTATGACGAACTGTCTGTTTTCGGTCGGCTTCGCAAAGTTGAAAAATGTGGCCCCTATAGCACATTTACCAAGTTGGTCCACGAATGGGGATCCTTCCTATCACCTGTACAGGTTCATCTTCTCTCATTTCGATGCCCATACTTCGAATCTTACATGATTCAAAGATCGCCGAGAAAGTGAAACTCTTCTACTTTGAACACGCACGCAACCGCCACAAAATGACGACACTTACACCAGCTTACCATGCAGTGAGTTTTTTGTACACAGGCTGTAGATTTATTAATGACGTGTTGTGAATTGCAGGAATCATACAGTCCTGATGATAACAGTAAGCTATGGTGTCTCTCCATTTCACTGTTAACTGGAACTTACCCATTCCATATCAGGGTTTGATTTACGCCCCTTCTTGTATCCATCGCGTTTTCCATGGCAGTTCAAGAAGATAGACGAGGTGGCTGCAGTGTTGCCAGATAGATCCGTGCAGAACGTTGCTATTGATAAAGCCAAGACGGAGTAAATTGTACAGAATATAGCCTACGATGGTTTTCATTTCATAATGGAAGGGTATACAGGGCAATGTATGTATATCAGTACAGATGATGTGTTGGAAATGTCTAGGGAATACAGGCGTAGCGAGAAAGTTGGATCTAGTTTGTGCGCAGGAACCGAGAAAATGAATTTTGAATGTTGATTTTCTTCATTATTGTAGGCTCCGCAGCTGAATACGCGTGCGCTATCAGCAGTAGCACAACACAAGAGAATTAGGTTTGACTTACGATCCGTTAGCCCTTCATCTTTGACTTTGCGCTTCACGCTATCCATAACCTCGCTGACGGCTGAGCGATCCAAGTCACCTCTCGCCTTCATCAACCCCTCTACAAAATTGATATTCGGCCCATAAACTTTCGCGAAGGCCCAGAAAGAGAGGAATGCCATGTCTTTGGAAGCCTCGAGCATAGCCAAGATCATCTCAATGACCTCAAACGATTGCTCGACTTCTTTGGCGGGCTTGAGGGTGCTAAAGAATCTGAATGCAATCCCAACGTCCTCCTTGATCCGCTCTGTTGCAGCAGGCATTTTGAGTTTCGGCGAGTTTGCGAGCGCATTGAGGTACAAAACAAGGAAGGCGTCGAGGAGGTCCTCTATGAGAAGTTCCAGAAGGGAAGGATTGAGATAACTCTGATAATCGGACATGTAGTCGCGCATCGTTTCGACAATTTGAACCATGATTCCATCATACCATGCCTGCTGGAACAGACCCTTCGTCGCTGGTTTGAGATCGTTCAGGACCATGTCGATGAGGGTCTGTGTGCACTTCTTCGCCACGTCAAGGTATCCGTCAATGGCGTCGTTCAGGCGCTCCGTGATTGTGACTCGGTATTTCTCGGATACCAGTGGTTCAAGGCGGGCAAGAAGTGCTTCGGCATAATCGGCGGACTTGATTTGGTCGTTGGCGAGGGCAATGCAGTACTCGACGAGACCACCTTCGACTTCTTCTGGCTTTTCGATCTGTTTCTTGAACTCCACCTCGATAGTCTTTACCCATTGGTCCTGGATGCCTTTCATGACGCGATTTGTCTCGCTTACGACGCGAGCCAGAATGGCGCCTTGCCCACTCTCTGTGGCCAAGTCCACTTGCTGGTTCACCATCTGGAAGAGAATGACAGCACCCTGCATGCCGTACAACCCGTCGCTATCGACTTCTGGAGGTTCCTCCCGTTTCGTGAACTCTGCGATGTCGCTCTTCAGTAGGTTGGCGGTCCATTCGTCCAGCTTCTTGACGATGAGTTGTAGGTAGTCTTCGATGAGGGATTGCTCTTTGCCATCAAGGAGAGGAGGTTCGAGGAGATCGGGAGGAACGTTTAATTCTTTCATATTCTGCTTGTATTCCTTGAGCCATTCGAACAGAGTGAGAAGTACGCTGGCCTCGGGCGATGAGGCTGCTAAAGTTTTGATAGTCGTGTTGAGCGCTTTGTGGTATTCGCGAATGTAGAGGGAATAGATCTCGTATTCTGCGGGGAAACAAGGTACGACATCTTCTTCAACTCGGATGATGTCTTGGTATACCCAAGTGAGGTTAGAGAGGAAGGTAGCAGGATCGTTCTCGTCGCGTCTATATGCTTCGTTGAATTTCTCCTTGATAGACTCTGTAATTGCTTTAGTTATTTTGGACCGGTAATGCTTTATGACGCGAGCATTGGCCTGCATTGATCTGAATTTCGAAGCAGCGTTCCATTTCGCAGCTTTCTTCACCAGACGAATAACTATAGCCTGATAGAATTACTTGGTCAAATTGTTCAGTTGATCTTCCTCATGAAGGCAAACCTTCTCATCCTCTTTGCCCTCTACTTCGGCAATCTTAATCAACCGCACTACAACGTCGGGGTAGCCTGCACGGACAATCCCCAAGATGTTTCGTGCGAGCTCCAAGATATATTCGTCAAAAGCGGCAATGACTTGATTTAGGCGCTCAAACCACCGCTGAAGCGTTGTTCGAGAGCTAGGAGATGCCTGTTTGGCCTGGTGCATGGTGTAATTCCGGAAAGCTTCAAGTTGATTGAGTTGATAATGTAGAGAGAGGAGGTTTTCAGCAGGTCCCAAAATGTCTGCACTGTCTTGCGCCAGAAGTCTCTCGATGACATCAAGTTTTTCTGCCATTGCGAGTAAGTTATTGACCATCTCTTCAGTGGATTGGAAGTTGCGGTGAACCATTGATACCTGAGGGCCAGGCTCAACACGGTGTCAACTTCACAAGAAGGAAGACGTACTCTACTGATTTGGTCGAAGGTCGATACCGTGTTCTGGGGATCCATACATTGTCGGTCCATGGTCGCCATTTCTTCCTTTATTGCTTGAACATTGTCACGGGTGTTCAGGAGCTTCCGCAAGCCTTCCCGTGTAGCTTGAAGCTGCTCCTTGACACCGTTCTTGAGCCTTGCGTCAATCGAAGCCTTCTCCTTCTCCAACTTTTTCCTATATGCAGATATTTTGGCGAGGTCGTCTGGTGATTGAAGATATTCACCTATTGCCTGCGCAGCTGATACCGGCGCAGCAGCCATGGTAGACTGAGGGGGATGATGATCGAGACGACCGTTGTCTTAATTGTCCTGCACGTGGCCAGACCGCATCAATCATTTTAGTGAACCGCTCGGAGGGGACAGCCCATGTCGTTGTTGAGACCTTCAGTATCTCATGCGGTCGTGAATGTCCTTCGAAGAGGCGCTCTGAGTCCATGCAAGAGGCTTTACTCGTCGTCATCTGGTGGGGCCATGTTGTCTTGCTTGAAATTGACTGTATCCTGTATAGATATTGGTGTTTGGAGCCACATCGATGTAAATAGGACGTCCCCCATCGAAGAAATGCAGGTGAGCGTGGATTTGCTACCAAGTGACACTGAAACTAAATCAATGAAAAAGGTCTGGGATGGCATATCTGACGCTCGCATTACATTCTCTTCCTCCGAGATTGGTTTGGAGAGACCACACGACGGAATGGCTCGATTAGTTGAGAACCTGAATCTTCAACGCGGCCTTCTACGACGCCTCGAAGAGCTTCCGAAGATTCAACTTATTGACAATACTAAAGTCAAGTCCATTTTGCCTGATAGCGACGAGCGAGGGTCTTGGCCTCTGGTTCACCTTGATAACGGTCAAGTCCTCAGGACACGATTATTGGTCGGTGCCGATGGATTCAACTCCCCGGTTCGCTCCTATGCACAAATACCCTTCTTTGGCTGGTCCTATGATACTACGGGAATCGTTGCAACTATGAATCACCCACCCCGCGGTGCATTCCAAGCTCCCAACACCACTGCTTATCAGCGTTTCTTGCCAACAGGGCCCATTGCTTTCCTGCCCCTAACACCGACTGTATCTTCTCTTGTCTGGTCAACTCGACCCGATATTGCGTCGGCACTCAAAGCATTAGAGCCTTCTGCTTTCGCTAGCATGATTAATGCTGCTTTCCGTCTGCCCGAACTGTCCCTGAGATACCTCTATACGCGTATCATGGAGGCTCAGTCAAATGGAACTCCTCTGACTCATGCTGAACTGCAGCAGGAGATTGAATGGAGGGAACGCTCCCACGCAATCGACCCCAACTCCGCCTATGCATCTGCAATGGCCAAAACGGAACAACAAGGCATCCCCGCTACAGACTCAGAAGCCGTACCTCCTCTCGTTACCTCAATCCAGCCTGGAACGGTCGCAACTTTCCCACTGAAATTCAATCACACTGAGGCCTACATTGGCGAGGGACGACAAGGTCGAACTGTGCTCGTCGGAGATGCAGCGCACACCGTTCACCCGCTTGCTGGACAGGGCCTCAACATGGGCCTGGCAGATGTTGAGTGCCTTACACGATGCCTAGTGCACTCCCTTGAGCAAGGCGGTGATGTCGGTAAGCCCATTATTCCCCGTTCTTTCGTATCGGTTCTTCGGTTGTTCACTAATGGCGAAACGCTGTGTTATTAGGCTCGTATACGGCCCTTCTCCCCTACGCCCAAGAAAGGTACCTCGAAAATCATACGCTCATGGGTGCAATCGATAAACTGCACAAAGTGTACACCACAACGTTCGAGCCGGTAGTATGGGCAAGATCAGTTGGGGTCGAGGTTCTCAACGAGTTTGACACACTGAAGGCAGCATTAATGATGACAGCTGGTGCGAAAAGCCATAAAGTCGACAAGACCGCAGCGGGATGGAACATGGCTGCCAATGGAGTGGAGACTCTTGCAGCTGGCATAAACATTGCAAAGACGATCAATGACAGTGTCAAGAGAGTGGCTTTGTCTGGGCTTCGAGAACTGTTCAAAACATCGTCGCATTCGCCTCGCAAAGACGTCAAGTGATATTAACTTACCAAAATTTGTGATTATTATACATATGTATTTTCAGTAATCGAAACACCTTCCCTCCAGCCATTGAAGGCGTGCTTCCTGGTGGTCAAGTAGATGGCCCATCCCCACAACTACTAATCTCCCATCTTTTTTGATGATTCCAGACAACTCCTTGAGCATCTCTTTCTGGGCATTCCTGAGCCACATATTCTGATCAACAAGAGACCCGATGAAGTGGCAGACATAAACCTGCGTAAGGGAGGAGGGAAATGCAACTTCTCGGCTGGCACAGTCCAAAACTCGCGATAGATCGCGCGATAAATCAGGTAGGGGCCGGTCTAGGAAGAACGACAACGTTCTTAACGACCGGGCTTGCTGAGAGATTTGCTGGAGGGTAATTGTAGGGTATTTCTGAAAGCACCTCAGGGATAGGTATCGCAAAGACGGGAACATCGGAAGGCTGGTTTTCATACGACTTGAAACCCGCATTGGGCCGTGTATGATGAGACTTTGGAGGGCAGGGAGATGACATGGAGGCAAGATGCTTGTCCTTCTGAGGTTTGAAATGAGGTTGAGTGTCACCAGTGACGACGATATATGCTGCAAGATGAACATGAAGGAAGCAGATATCTTGGCCTGTTGGCAGAAAATAAGAAATAAATTAGACAAGAACGGAATATCGAGGTTTACCTCATGTTCCCAAAAGCTAGAGTCCCCTTCGTTTAGTGTAACATATTGACATTTTCCGGTCCTCGTCCTGGATGAAAGCTCGAAAACGAGTGATATGTAGAGATGCCGAACATCGCGGGCATTCAAAGGCAAAACGGCCAGATGCTCTGCAAAGCCGTAAATTTGATGTGCTCCCACCAAGGCTACATGCTGTAGCTTGAATCTCCGAGAGTATTCTTGGAAGCGTCGCGATACAAGGGAAAGGGAACGTCCCGTCGTTCCATCGTCGGTACAGGCGTACTTGAAAATCTCCTGCAAAATTTCAGTTGGAAATATGTCGCACATATGTGTTGAAAGAGCATAGAAAGCCGGGTTGCATCGTGGCCGACTGTGACCCTGAGGCTTCGCAATGATAATAGGGACAAGATATGATTATTCCGAGTGGGGAGGCGGGCGATGGCGGGGGCTACTTCAAAAGTCCCACAATCACGTACCAAATAACGGCTTTCACGTGCTGTGTGACATTTCGTGGACCGTTACGGCTCACGCGACTTCGAACTTGAAGTTCGGACCCGTGAAGCTTCCGTGACCTTGCCCCTTGACACTGACAGTGGCGGTAAACACACGTCCGTCCCCCATGACAGAGGCACACTTGGCTTACAGGCAACCCTCAAAGCACGGGTTTCAACGAGATAAAATTCTACAGAATATCATACTTGACATCGCCCGTGTCAATCCGGTCACTATCAACCAGGTACTATACGTTCTCTTGAAAGTATCGTTGACAGAGACAGAGGCACACTCCCTTATAGGACTATGTACGCGAAATAACTCTTTCCGAGGTCCTAAATCACCGGATTGACATGGAAGATCGTGCGAGTCCTGAGGCAGACTTCCCAGAACGTCATGTAGACAATCACTGGGATAACGACATATTGCGATTTGGCCTATCCTCGCCCAGGTATGAGGTGAGCCGCTATATTACATCTATTTGGATTAACGATCCATCCCATACGTTAGCTAGGGCCAAAAGCTCAAGAATGCATCGAGGACGAGTTAGATAAGATAATTCTCTCTATTGCAGAATTTTTCCATGTAGATGTTGGTATGCTATTGTTCGTGATTGAGTGCTCTCATGTTCAATAACTCGCTATAGAATGGGAGAACCTTAACGAAGAGGAGCGACGTCGTCTCGCCTGGGCCCTCCCAGAAAGCATCGCCTCCTTTCAAGCTTCCTTGGAATCAATACGATCCGATATCAGCACAACTTATGGTCGCCTCGAAAGTTTACTAACACTCATCAACGAGGTATGCAGACGCGAAATCGTCCCATTTTTTTTCGTCTCTATTAAATAAAAACTGACTAATATGCTAGGCGCACACTCGCCTCCAAGCCGACTTACTCATGCTCATTGCCAAGCACCCACCCAAGCTCAACGAGAGGCGTGCTGCCTCGACCGCGCTCCTCGCTGCGCGGATCGAAGCTTCTTTAATAAAGCTCACCCTCCTTGGCGCCCGTGCCCGACAAGCATTTTACGAGCACAAGTCTAGCAAATACCCGGACATGAACATGGCTCAGGCCTTGTCTACCGCATACGATAAGCTCCGAGCGGAAGAGAAGCAAATGGCAGAGGAAGAGGTTAAGCTTGATCAGCAACTGGCAGAATACGAGACGCTGCTCAAGCTAGTGGATGGTCCGGAGGAAGGAGGGTTCAGACAAGTCATCGAAGACTGGACGCGGGTCCAGAGGGAGCGGGAGGAATGTATACGGGATCTACGGCGGCTGGGCTGGACTGGAGATTAAAGAAATTCTTTACCAATTATTCCATGTTCTGCAACAAAGATTTATCAAAGTCGCCCCGAGTCTCAAGGACAACAACGGTTACCAACTTTGGGGCGTCATGATTACAACGTTATACTTCTCGGCGGGTACCTTTGTCGATAACAAATAAACTCGGGATTCTGTAATGAAAGGTTGATGAGTTCGAATCCATTCATACATACGTACATACAAAGTTCATACCTTCAACCTGCGACAATGTCGGATGGCAACCGGAAGGATCGACGGCCGTAGGCTGTGTCATATGCCCGACTCACGAGATGAATATTCTATTCGTCACGATTTCCTCGGTGAGGCGCCTCCGACCGACACGTACTTTACCATTCCGCTCTTCCCGCCTCAAGCCCGCATTATGTACAACGTCTGGACCGCGACACCATCTGTAACCTTAGACTGCTATTAGCCAGTATGCACCGCGGGGCCAAAACTAGCCTTATGATCAACCTGTCGATGCCATAGCCTGTCTTGCCTTGTCAAAGTTGTAAACACGTATCAGACAGAGGACGTCAAAGAAAATATCATTCCATTTCCTACATACCAAGTTACAGAAGCCGACGTCCTATTTCATCGGAGTAGTAGTAGGTGTCAAGAGAGCAAGCAACGCAACGGGGGATTACAATAGCACATGTACAAAGCACTTACAGTACATTACATACATCCTGGACCGTAACTGTGGACTTGGACGCCCCGCCTTGAACGGTTCCATCAACAGTACATCACTACCAGAGCGCCCTTTCATTCGTAGCTTCGGGAACGAACCGTGGATCGAATACATACATACATGCCCTATTGAGCCAAAGTCGAACATGAATCATGGTGACGTTATCTGGCACAAGGCTGTAACCTAGGAAAGCCGCTAACGTCCGTTGTTATCCATCCCGCGCGAGGGGGGGTCGACACCCGGCGCCAGGACTACATACATATTGAAGGGGGGGTTGGGTGCCTGGTAAAACAGCAACTGTGCAATGCATGTCGTGTTGAAACATGAAACCCCCAAGGGATCGAATTTAACCTAACGGCTACCGCTAGCATGTCAATACAAGCGCGGAGGGACGTGGGTTGTATGTATTACATGATCATGAGTGGTGATTCCGTTGGTAGGTATGAGCCATACTGTAAGAGGTTACGTGGGGGAAAGGCCAGTGGGGGTTGAGCGCCCGGTCTATAACCTTGTAGCCTAGTATTGAAGGGCTCTGGAGTAAAGCAACCCAGCTTAGGCCAAGCTCAAGGCTCGAGAACCCATCCCAATTAGGTTGTGCAGCCACCATGTC
Source organism: Tephrocybe sp. 9174TJB (assembly GCA_018850275.1). Classification (NCBI taxonomy): domain Eukaryota; kingdom Fungi; phylum Basidiomycota; class Agaricomycetes; order Agaricales; family Lyophyllaceae; genus Tephrocybe; species Tephrocybe sp. 9174TJB. The sequence continues at coordinate 404 of JABAJT010019473.1, read as the reverse complement.
CGCCACATTTCTGACGGGGGACCTCGCTTCCAGGGTCCTTCTCCAAAAAACGTTAACGCACACTTTGAACCCTGTGAACATGCAGTGTACGATACCTACCAAGGAGTCGAGTTACATTACGATCTGTCGTCTTGATGCGATTGGCATGTCTGGTGTGAGCGAGGCGAGCCCTGGCATGAACGGACTCAGTAACAGTTGTTCGAGACCATTGCAAGGGGGGCCCAAGTAGAAGACGGATGCAAAGGCCCTCCGTTCAGAATCACAAGGTCCCTGATTGTGACAAATTAAAGGCTGAGGAGAGGACACAAATTGCAAATTGCAAATTGAAAAAAAGGTCTCTTGGGTTGCCGGAAAATATAGTCCAACTAAACGCGGATCCGGATATCAAAAATCAGGGTCCCCAT
>JABAJT010019472.1:0-41134 GCA_018850275.1 Tephrocybe sp. 9174TJB | reverse complement strand
GCCTGGATGGCTTAGAATAAAGAAATGATCCAGGATTGCCTGCTCCTTACATAATGAACGTATATCCCGTTTTGGTTCAACGCCGCTACCATCGTTGAGTTGTCGTTGAGCGCGATGAACTCGTATCCTGTTGAGCTCCTGACGCAACTAGCGCCTGTAATGTTCGTTGCGGGCCTCGACGCACTGGCAGGAGCTCCTTCTCAGCCTTCAAATCCCCAATCTTCGAAAGCAAACCGTGACGACTTTGCACTACTTGCGTCTCGGTTGCGTGAGGCGCTTCAAACGCAGCGCAAAGCCGCTATATGGCAACCAGAGAAATTAAAGACATTCCAAGTGATCTTCGTAGATCAAGATATTCGATTTCCTCCACGAAAACTTATCCCACCGGAAGATCCTTCGTACTCTGCGGCCCATTCACCTTTATCACCATTGACGCCAAGTTCTCCTCTTCATCCGGATGGTCTCATTGCCCCGATATGGATCAGGAAACACACATACCTTATACCGTCTGTGTTCGTCATGTTTCTGCGTATCTATGAATCTCCACTGTCAAACAGTGCGACTTCCCCCCTTGATGCTCCTGACCCCAATCGTGAACGCGACAAGGAGATGGAGGAACGAAAGCGGGACATTGAACTTGCAGCGGAGATAGCTCAAAGGAAGAAGGGCACAAATGAACGCGGTATAAAGCTCACCGTTGTACTATTGGCCAGTAGGAAGATGCTAGGTAAGAAGTATGCGCGTTAAGAATCAATCGAACACGAATCTTCATATTCCCAGATGACCCTACGCTGGATAATCGCTTGACCTTTATTCGGAGACAAAGTGGCTTAGATTCCCGTGCTGCTTTGTTCGTCCTTAGTCCTGTGAGCCAAATCGAGCTTAGTGAGTTCGTCAAGAGGTATGAACAATCGTTCTCTTTATTGCCACCCCGCTTATGTAACTGAGCGCAGCCTTCAGCAAGCACTCTACGAACCTGCGCTAGAATACTACACTGCACACTCTAAACGTGTCCGGAGGAAACGCAACCGCCACTCGCAAACTAACTATCCAATCCCCACCACAGGAACTTCAAACATACCTCGACCTCTTCGCCCAGAAGGATGGACCGTGCGATACGAATACAAGATGGCCTGTTTTGCCGAATTCCGCGGGGAAGACGAGGTCGCTCTTAAGTCAGTTGACACAGTTTTCGACCAAGTTTCATTAACTCATTCTCGTGATTACCAGGCACTACCAGGATGCTCATAATATGCTTGTTGTAATGTTTGGTTCAACAGCTATACTACCGCCAAGAACTAAAAGATGGGCGGAAGCAAAAGTCCTTGCGGATTGTATCAACATTAAGGCAAGCATTGGTCTTCTTAAAGAGAATGTCTTTGATGTATAATTGGATACTAGATTGTCAAACTCTATCTGTACAACAACGAGCATGCTCTTGCCCTCTCCCATCATAACATTCATGTCCGGAAATTCAACGACTTTTCGCGAGGCTGGGGCATCGGGGAAGAAACGTTCGAGAATTGGAGTTGGATTGCAAGACAGTAGGCCTGTTGGCGCCTGTCATCTTATCTGATGCGCTGAATTTTTTCAAGATATCGTGTTCTCGCAGAGCTCCTGGAGCAGGGAACACGGTCGACACTGGTTATACCTGTTCATCGACCGACACCTCCGAGCCTGACAACACCCCCGCAAAACGGAAGGCCTCTCGCAACTAGTGCGCTCGAGGCAGAAACCCTTCGGTCAGTAGGAATAAATCCAAGTCACGCCCTACAACATTCTGGCTTCTATTATTTTATGGCTGCCAAGTGCACGGAAACAAGGCGAGAAAGGTTCTTGTCTGCGTTGGAGACAGAGGTTAGCTCATTTGACTCTATATGTGTTCTACTATATGTGTTCTACTATATCGACCCTTGTTCCCACAGAACCCTCAGACAGGTCCTGTATCGTCCCCAGGCTTTTTGAACGAAAAGAAGGTCGATCACTCGACTATTATTCTAGAAGTGAGATTTCATCGCCATTTTTTCTCCTATTTTCTACATCAACTCTATCAGCTTTACACTAAGGCATATGAGCTGTTCAAGAAGCATGCCGTCGTTGATCCACAGAACCATACTCAAAGCAGGCTAACCCTGTGGATTGCATATCGGATTGCGTTAACGTATTACGAATCTGCCAAATATGACATGGCAATACGGTAAACCTTTTCATGCCCGAAATTCCCTCATATGTATTTACCAATCGAAAAGATTTTTCGAACGAATTGCAGTCATTTACCGACGTGAAGGCTGGGATCCGTTATTACAGCCTCTTCTATCTACGTGGTATGCTTGTGCACGGAAGCTTGGCGACGACGAGTTGAGTATAAGGTTATTGATTGAGATGTTGGGACATGACAGTGAGGCTTCTCGTGAGCTATTATTTTTCTGAAACCTGACATAAAATTTCATGTTCAGGACCCATCAATGCTGAGGAAGCGGATACTGTTCAAGAGGACTTGATTTCTATCTTGGAAGTGAGCCTATTGCCCTTATCTCATCACATCCCATTCTCAGTTTTTAAAGGGCACGGAACCGACTTCAAACGGACCAATGGTTGTCGATCTCCCGGAATCACGGCCCATATGTGAGCTATAGTCCTGCTCCATATATCAATTCTTCATCTCCCATATAGTTCGACACAGCATCTGCTTCTGGGCTCAGGAGGCCAAAATCAGTCAGCCAGAGGCATTTCAAATATCACTTATAGCCCCGAAGAGAATTTCCATATCATCGCTACCGATCTCGTCATTATCTATACATTTTTCTCATCGACAACTCCCATTGATTGTGCGCCACCAACCATCGGAAGATTTCAAGCCGTCTCCTTTCACGTTCATCAACCTCGGTCACATACCATCGTCAGAAGAAGAACTAGAAACCATCACTGCCGACTTACGATGGGAGATGGGAGGATGTTTTATTCTCACAGGAAGTGTTTCATCCGATGTACCCACATCGATCAAGGCGAGTTGCTTTCTCTATTCTATTTGAATCTGCGGCGAACTCAATACTTCTCTTAGATTGACCGACTTTTTGTGAGATTAGAGAAAGAAAAATGGAAGATCGAAATCCCAGTGGATTTCAGTACTTCGCATCAACATTCGGGAGACGTCAAATGGCTGAGCTCTGTCGAGCCCCAAAGGTTCCTATCTGGACGACGTCAAGGGTCATCTTTTCTGAAGTATGGTCTCACTTAAGCCCTTCAGATGCCAATCTTATATGCGTTTTAGTGTCAGGCATCGTTCCCATACACTAGCTGTCACGCTGTCGAATGCATCACCCGCTTATATGGATGAAGAATATCCAATAACAATCGAGATCACCAATGCCGACGATCGCTCATTCGATGTGGTTGTAAACGTCCTTATTCCTCCGACAGAAATCGATGGTGCTGGTTGGTGCCTCCTGACAATTCTCGGAACCAGTGCTAATAGAGTCCCTTCTCAAAGTTAATACCATAATCCTTGAAAATGAGCGTTCATCCAGCTTTATCAAAGGTGCTTCTTTTGGAGTGCTTGTGCCTGGGGCCTCCGCAGTCAAGACCCTCTACTTGCTTGCTAGTGGTGCGCCGGGTGAAAGAACAATTGATCTTTCGGTTCAGTCCAGGGCTATCAATTCAGCCACGGATCCTGCAGATCCTGAGCTAGATGACATGACAGAGACGACAAGAATGCTCATTGTTCCAGCTGTTGCTCCACTCAAAGTTGTCCAGACTACATACTACAAGCGAGGTTTGGAGACCTGGCCAGGTTTGGCAGATTTATCCACTTTCGACAGAGACATTTGGAATCCTATACGCACAAGCGAAGGCGTGATCAATACAAAAATTGAATGTGTAGGCCCATCGGCTTTGCAGGTAGAATCCGTAACCTTCGAAGGACAGGTATGGTTGTACTTTACTGCGGATATATACGTCTATCCATTGACGCGTAATTAGCAACGCGACCGAGTCAAGTTTATTGAATGTTCAGCGGATGCCGCTGGGGCATTGTCTTCAGGTTCGTAGGAGTTTATAAACACTTTCCTTAAAATCAATACGGCCTCGACAGAGTGCCGTCCAGGTGATGAATTTTCCCATTTTTGTCGGTTTACATTGGCGCCACCCGAGAACGATGATGCACCTAGTATACCGAGCCCCGGGAGATACCGTATTGGATGGCGAAGGTCTGCATATCCTGACTTTTGACAAAGGCTATTACTGAATCTTTATATGGCAGAGTACAGAACGACGGTGCTCTCGGCTCTTTATCCTCAACCACAGTAGTACTGCCCTCACTGCAACCCCCTGCTGAATGGTTGACTGCCTTACTCTCTATACCCTCACCCGCAATCCTGCATACTCCCATACCTGTTACGCTCACAATCCGCAACTACCATCCTACACGGTCAGCAAATGTCGTTGTGCATCTCGAGCTGGAGGCATCGGATGCCTTCATTGTCGCCGGGCTACGGAGCGGTCGCTTGCCTGTTCTCATGCCTGGCGATGAAGAAAAGTTCACGTGGAAATTGATACCCATCGAGTGTGGTCACGTCAAGATACCACATATCAAAGTGGTGAATAAGCGTCCGATATTCACTGGTGGGACAGAACCTACATCCGACATGGTTACAAAGGGCGAGATAGTGAGAATTATCGACGTCAGACTCGACCCCTCGCCTTCTCCTTCGCCTTTGACAACCGAGGGTCAGCGCGACCTTGACTTGGGAGGGAGGATCGGTACAGTACTCGTCATTCCATAGCAGGATGTGAAATCATGTGCTATAGTTAACTATAGCTAGGTTATGACGCAATGGCATCTTATAAAGCTCTTATAAAGCACAAAGCGCAAGACCATTATATAAAGTGCCTGGGATCTACCCACCATTACACAAAGGGATCTACCCACCATTACACAAATGCCTATCCCAGACGAACAAATCTTCCCTCATGCAACCGGACTCGCAGAGAAACTTGTTGCAGCACACCAGGAGCCTCAGGACTTGATCTATTATGCTGGATGGGTGAGTTTTTCCACGTTCAAATTTAATAGCGATGTACATGACTTATTCCTGGAAAGTTCTGCCCCTATGTCCAACGCGGCTGGATTGCCTTAGAAGAAAAGGGCATAAAGTACCAGTATAAAGAAGTCAACCCTTATAAGAAGGAGGCTCACTTCCTTGGTACGATGAAACCTGCTGTATATGTAGAAAGCATTCTCACAGTAGGCCCCCCAGACATCAACCCAAAAGGCCTTGTTCCAGCCGTTGAGTACAAAGGGAGAGCGATCTATGAGTCTCTGATCATCTGTGAACTTCTTGAAGACCTCTATCCCACCCAGAAACCCCTCCTTCCAGCTGAGCCCGTTGAGCGGGCAATCGCCCGAATTTGGATTGACTACATTAGCAAGTCTATCGTCCCTGCCTCTGGTCGCTTGGTGCAAGCGCAGACTTTTGAGAAGCAGGCTGAATTCAGAGAGGAGTATGTCGAGGCGCTCAGGAGATTCGCGAAAGAAATCAAGGGGCCATACTTCTTGGGAGAGGAGTTCAGCCTCGTCGACATTGCGATTGCCCCATGGATTATCAGAGACTATGTTTTACAAGAACATCGTAGCTTCAAGAGAGAGCAGGTAAACGAGACGTGGGTGAAGTATGCTGGTTTGGTGGAGAAGAGGAAGAGCGTCGTCAACACGCAAAGTGTAAGTCGGGCACTGGTAGCCACACTGGTGGATACAACGTTTAATGATTTGTTCCAGGACCGAGAACATTACGACGAAATATCTGGCCGATACCTGCGAGACGAGGCACAAAGCGAAGCTGCTAAAGCTATCAGGGCTGGCAAGGTGATTCCATAGGTGAAGCCTACCGAGATTAGATTAGATGGCGAAGCATGTGAAATGTCAAGTAATATAACAAACTTGCATTGCCGGATGCACCTTTCTCTCAAACGATGCCTCGAAGGGCTCGCATTCACTTCGTTTCTCTGCGCTCTTCCCTGATAAACCTTCCCATATCTATCTATGGGCCTCTATTGGAGCGGAACGTCGTGCGTGTACACGCAATATCAATACTGATTCTTTTGGCAATTCTCCCTTCAGCGGCCCCAACACCTTGCTATTCATCTAAAAGTCGTTTCGACACCTCAGAGCCAGAATGTCAACTCAGAGGTATATGTTGGGTGGACCGGAATGGCTTCAGCATCTTCTTTGGCAGACTTCGGCACCGCTCAAACAACCGAAATGACATTAGAAACGGTCGAGATCGACCCTCAATACGCTCAAGACCTTGGACTAAATCAAGGGGACCTGGTAAATGGAAACCACGCCCCAATACGCCGTAACTGACGCGCTCCTTGTTACTAGGTGGAGGTTGGATTGCTGCACGACCTACCCTTGGCTCAGTCGGTGTCAACGGAACCACTCACATCGGACGATTGGGATATTATTGTATGGTCAACCAAGCGGAATCACGGTTGTATGGACTCATTGATACATAGGAAATTCACGCGTCACATGTTGAAAATACTCTTCTTTCTCAAGTTCGCGTCGTGAAAGTAGGCCAAGAAATCAATGTCTGGGTCATGGGCAGAACACGAGTGCGGCTAAAAGTTGGTGCGTCGAAGCATATCCATTTTATGTCATATCCACCCACATACCTTTCCATTGCAGTCAATATAGATCCTTCGTCGCAAGGCAATGCGCTTCTTCTGACGACAAATTCTGAAGTGAGCATCGCTCCCAAACCTCATAGATCAGACCGACGGGTGGATACCATGCCCAAACAAGATAAGCTACTTCCCAATCACCCGGACGCAACAAACATCACAGAGCCGGCGTTCAATCCTCATGTTCTTCGCGTCATGCCCCATGGAATATCCGGTGTGCCCCTACCAGAATACTCAGGTTCCGAGCTTCTGGGGTTCGTGTCACCTGGAACATACAAAGCTCTCAACGGCCTCAATGGAGTTAAGGAGATGGATTCGATAGCTTGCTCCAAGTTCAATTTCAAGCTTCTTCCTCCGCCCGAGCCCCCATCGACGCCCCCATCGATGTATTCATCAAACCCGCCCTCACCCCCTGTTGCTCGTGTCATTAAGCCCTCAGCTTCTGGTAAAAATGAACCCATCGTCACTGACGTCCACCAGAAGGACGTTGCTTTCATAGGAGCCTTATCTGGCTTACCGGACAGTCATATTGTATTTCCTGCTGCCCCAGAGCGAGTGGAGGACTGGGATCTTTTGGTGTATGTCGTGATCCCGCCTTCAGTAATAACCATTTCTAAGGACATGACAGACTTTCACCTTACGACCCAATGGAAACGCTGGAAGTCCATCGCAGGCCAACTGCTACCCCGGCTTCGTGAGTTACTAACATCGTTCTTACCGACTGTTATTTATTTGGTTCGTTTTAGTCCCTCTCATGCCTTCAAGGCCACCCTTGCCGGTGTCGATCACATTCTGGAAAATACAGCCGGCTTTTGCCTCAGAAAGTTCGTATCTCATGCCTCTACAGATACTATCCACGGAGGTATTTCCACTTAACAACGTCAACGAACATAAATTCAAACCTTCATAGTCTCTGCACTCCTTCTGACTGGCAGATCTGGTACTGGGAAGACATCTATCGTTCATCATGTGGCCAAGACGATCCAAGAGGATGTGAGAACAAATACATGTAAATTGGCGTGTTCCACACTGCCAACTTTCACTACTGATGACTCGACAGATACATTTTATGTGGACGTTTCTCGATACGCTGAACAACCTATTTCGACAATAAAGCCACATATGAAGTACTGGTTCGATAAAGCAATGTGGCACAGGCCAAGCATTTTGATTCTGGATAATTTAGACAAATTAGTGGGCACTGAACTTGAGGTGGGATTTTAACATCTCAACCTTTGATGTCTCTCAAAATGTTTGACAGCACATGGATTCCTTCCGTACTCGATTAATCACAGAGTTGTTCATATCATTGTATTCTTCCTCTTCATGTGTTGCACGATCAAACACGCGAGGAATAGTTCTTGTGGCTACCGCTACTTCTGCGGCTTCCCTTCATCCCCTCATAAACACTGCCCATGTCTTCCAGGACGAGATTAAGGTGAAACCACCAAACAATGAGGCTCGAAGAGACGTAGGTCGCCTCTCTGCTCGTGCAAAACTTGTTATGCTGAGATGTACATATAGATCATAGAAAGTATAATAATAGATCGTCTCGCTACGGCGCAGGATATTCGTCTCGATACAGAGAACCCAATCAATTACACCACACTCGCAACACAGACAGAGGGTTACTCCGTCACAGATTTGAAAGATTTAGTCGGCCGAGCTGTACATCAGGTCGCCATCCGAGCGGCAACTATGACAAAGCCAGTAAGTTTCCATCATACCACTTTTGACGTGGATGTGTAATGAATCTATCAAGGTTGTACTATCTTCATCTGACTTTGCAGCAGCGCAAGTCGACTTCACACCCCTTTCCCTTCGAGACGTCAAACTTCAGAAGTCGGACATTGCATGGTCCGACATCGGAGGTGCGCACGCACGTTGTCGTTCATCTACTTTGTTTGATCTCTGATGTTACGGAGACCAGGTCTTCACGAAACACGAAGGATATTGCGAGAAACTTTAGAATGGCCAACAAAATATGGCCCAATATTCGCGCAGTCCCCGCTCAGATTGAGATCAGGGTAAATTCAACGCAACTACTGAAATGAAGCGTTTTAATCATTCTACAGCCTCTTATTATATGGTTTCCCTGGATGTGGCAAGACGTTACTCGCATCGGCTGTGGCAAAAGAATGCGGCCTCAACTTCATCAGCGTGAAGGGTCCGGAAATCCTGAACAAGTATATTGGTGCTAGTGAAAAATCGGCAAGCTTCTACTCTTGGCTACGTGACGCATTTCTCATCATTATTTAGGTTCGAGATTTATTTGAAAGAGCTAGTGCTGCGAAGCCTTGTATTCTCTTTTTCGACGAGTTCGATTCTATCGCGCCGAAGAGGTAAAGCTGTATTTCTTGATGCCGTCAGCAAACTGACTCTACCTATTCAAACAGAGGACATGATAGCACAGGAGTTACGGATCGTGTTGTCAACCAGATGCTGACGCAGATGGACGGTGCAGAGGGCCTGGATGGTGTCTATGTCTTAGCTGCCACAAGGTACTATTCAAGGACTATCTACCGCCGATTTGCAGCTGACCCGCATCCTTATTATCCGCAGCCGGCCTGATCTGATAGACTCCGCTCTATTGCGCCCTGGTCGGCTAGATAAGTCACTCTTGTGTGGAATGCCTGACCTACAGGAACGGAGGGAGGTGCGTTGCTGTGCATATGAATCGTTGATTCCCTTAAGTGTCTCTCCTGTTTCTAGATTTTGGAGGCTATGAGCCGGCGAGTCTCTGTCTCGTCGTCCGTAAACTGGGAAGATACGGCTGCCATGACAGAAGGATTCTCCGGCGCCGACCTTCAAGCTCTAGTTTATAACGCCCATCTCGATGTCATTCATAAATCCATGTCTCACACCTCATCCTCAAAGGCCGTCGACGGCATCCCCTCGAATGAAAACCCTATCGAGTTCAAAATGATTAGTGGACCGTCGAGCTCCAAAGCGGTCAGCAAAGCAGAGTGGTCTGCTTTGGAGAAACGAGTGAGCACATCATGTACTCTATTCGGGCGTGTTTTAACCTGGTTCATTCCTGAACCGTCAGCTGCGACAAATCAAGCAAAGCTTGAAGCCGAGGCCCAACGTGACACATGTCACACCAGAGATGAAGAAGCACGTACGTCTCATATCTTCTACCTGCCATCAGAGCCCTTTTTGAATCCCCCATAGCATGAAATCACTGCCGATCATCTTCAACGTGTTCTCAAGACGATGCGACCATCCGTATCTTTTGAAGAGCGTCAACGCCTTGATCGGATGTACGCACCTGCCCCTCGCTTTTCGTGACTTTCACTGACGGGTTTGTAAGATATCGCACCTTTGTGTCTGACCGCGATGGTGGTCTTCCTGTCCCACCCGAAGGTAGTGGTATTGGAAATCGCGTTACCCTAGGTTAGGTATGGGACAACTTTGTATGATCAAAGCGTCGAACCCTCCCGTTTCGAACAATTCTATAGGAAACAATCCGCAGGTACTATTAAAATATATATTTTGCGAGGCGGACGAGGCCAATTGCCAATCTAATATCTAGTTATATAGCCTCCGTCTCGCCAGTGGCATGCATCCACGTCGCCAGCGCCAAATTGGCTTCTTCCTGAATCAGCTCACAAGCTCTGTGAACATGAACTGGACTCGTCCTGGTAGCCCCTACCACCATGCGAATGCAAAATACTCCATTCAACTCGGTCTGCGTGAGAAGGATATCATGATGAGCCATAAGATTCTCATAGAGTAGCTTGTTTAAGCTGTTCAAGGCCCCAAGTGAATATTCAGGCTGACCAGGCTCAGGTTTAGGGTACAATCGGAAAACCGACATAGCGAGGGACGGCCGGGCCACCAAAGCTAGATTGTATGATTGCTTGATAAAGTCTGTGAAGATGTGGCTCAATGATATGCCCTATGGAGGGGGGTTAGAAGGTTCCAACAATTATTTTTTTTAGAAAAATACGAACCTTACGAATGTGCTCTCTGAAACCTTCGATGCCAAAGCTACGCAGTACGAACCAAAGCTTGAGAGACCGAAATCGACGACTAAGGCCTAGTTGTCTGTTGCGGTAATCATCGACCGTGTCTAGGAATGAAAAAAGGTTTCTCCTCATGTTCCAACAAGAGATGAAAGATCAGCTTTACCATCAGTTCCATATTTCGTCCTCAAATACGGTGGCGTTATGTCCATTGCTTCCGTCAAATGATCGCGATTTCTCACCCACAGCGCTGACGCATCCAAATTAACCAGGCCCCACTTAGATAGACAGTCAGGTCAGTGATTGCAACAACCCTGGCACGGAACTGACTTTGTGGAAGTTGGTGCAGAAAGAGTTGGCACGTTCATTGATTGCCCTCAGATGACATTCTTCCCGGTACTCGGGACACGAGAGGGCAACGCCAGCCCAGGCAGCGTCCACGTGGATCCATAAGGAAGAAGGGGCTGGAAGGTAGATAAGCATGCGAGGGTATGATAAGCTCGAGGAATATACCGATCTGCTGAATTTCTGAAAGGTTATCCATAGCGCCAGAAGATGTGGTCCCGGTCGCGACTTCAATGCGATCAGAAGATTAGATGGAACCGGAACGATAGAGATCACGTCAATTTCTCACTGAGGATAAATGGCTTTCTTCCGAGCGCGTCATCCTCTTCCAATGCAAGACGAAGTGTTTCTCCGTGAAGAGAATAGTTATGTTCAGCCTTAACTTCAAGGATGCGCACGGGGAGCCCGAGAACAGCTCCTGCCTTGATACCCAAAGAATGGGTCTGTGTCGTCGTGTAGATGACGAGCTTGTCCAAAGGGACAGCTGCATTCTGACTTTGAAACAGGTATCGCGCTGCGACAGTAGCTATCAACGCAGAGTCAGACGCGCCATTCTAAGGTGTCACCGTGAACACATAAGTCGTAGGCTATCCAAGAGGATCAAATAAATATGCACCTGCATGACTCCTGCTCCGATTTTCGAAGCGTTCATAAAAACGTTACTTAATCCGAACAGTTGGCAGGCCCAGTCCATTACGTGCGCCTCTAGTTCAGTACAAGCTGGGCTAGAGTTCCACTTCCAAATACCATGGTTCAATCCTGCAAAATTTGCCAATGACCAAAACAGAAGCTTACATTGAACCCAGGGTTAGCAGTCGATGTTGAGTAAAGGTCGGCAAGTATGCCTTCATAAGTGCAACCAGCCGGGAAGTATGCAAAGAACGAAGGGTGTTGCCAGTGCATCAATCCTGGCACAATCTTTCATTTTCGTGTGTCATCGAAGGAGAGATCTTACCTGGGACAATCAACTTCTGGTAGTCATCTGCAATTTCCTGAAAGTCTTCGCCATGCTCTGGAGCAGTCGCTTCGGGCATAATATGAGCTATCCAGCTGCCATGTTTTCGCTGGGACTTACGGGGAAGATACTTGTTCAAATATCCTGGTTCGACCATAGCATGAACAGGTAGTTTCTCAAGCCGACCGTAGTAATCACAAATGCGATCAATAGCTTGATAACCAGCCTTTCTGAACCTGTAGAGTTTATTGGGTGTTATGGCACGATAATGGCGCGATATGCAAAGCAAGAATAATCGACGTACTGTTCAGTGTTCATAATTCCAATGCCGACACTGTGAGTTGGAAGGAATGTCTGACTGACGCAGATGAGTGGTTTTTTTAAGTCTTCAGAGCGTTGGTACCGATCGAGAATTATCGGGTCTAGCACCAGAGCGGCGGTATGCTTCACATTCGACGTATCAGTCTAAGTGGGAAGGGCACCGTACACAAAATAGCGATCTCACCAGCATTGGTACTGCCTTATCTCTATTGGTACAGATGATGATGCCTGTGCCACAGGCTTACCTGGTGTGTTTTTCTCATTCAAGCCTCGCCTATGATACCTTGTAATCTAGTGGACCTTGAGGGGTTCCGTTATGCTTCGTCTCGCCACTGCCGGTTACTTGGTGTAGATTACTAATTCTGAGCTCTCGCTTTGAGTAGCACGGTCACAGTAAATAGTTTCGCCAGATAGAATGCCGGTCATAGTAGTAGCAAAATTTGGCGAAAGATCCGGCGATTTGCCAGTAAGATGAGTCTGAGGTGACGAATTGCTGGCAGAGCTATTAGGAAGTTTGGGACTCCCTTATACCTTATCAGCTGGTCGGTTGTATGGTAATCCTCTCTGCGATTCTAGACCGAAAGAATAAAGAATTGTAGAAACTGCGACCAGTAGCTGTAGCAGTCGCGAAGTCCCTACAAATTTCGGAACATGATAAGTATTATATTCTGTTGTAACAAACAGTGTCTAATTCTTCTCCTCACCAGCAAAGGAAAAGGTAACGTCTGGCTTCCGAATATGGTTGCGTGTGCACCGAATATGGCTGCGTGTGTGCTTTTGGGTGGTGTTTTGTTTTCAACAGCAACATTACAAAGATGATTGTTCTCGGTTCTTGAGAGCTATCCGACGTCCAGATCTAGAGCCAAAGATGGATATCGGTCTCATGCCACATACCTTAACAGGACAGACGAATGGCCTAAAGATAAAAGTCGAGACAGGCATATACTCCACACTAGCTTGTATCAACAGTGATAACTAGAGCGTCTCCGTTTCAGATGGCTGACCAACCACTCTTTTTGGACACTCAGCGCCTGCGGATAATATCCAGTGCATTGAAGCGTATGATGATTTGTTGAATTTGGTACAAGAGTGCCCAAAAATGGATGCTATGACAGTCCTTTCTGCTGAATTTTTTTTTTTGATGTCTCCTGCATGTCCAGAGTCGGAGCATTGTTTGGTTCTGGCTAACATACACACTGCCACTGCAGGTACTTACCTCCATCAGGTGACTGACAGCTCACAGACTTTCACATTCTCATTCTCTCTTCAAAATGGATATGGAACAACTCAAGGAGCTCCCTCTTGCTCTAGGCAAGTATTTTGTTAGCGATATACCCCATGTTAATAATCACCCTGCAGCGCGCGAACAACCTTACCTCTCATCATTTATTTTTGCTCTCGGCTCTCTGAGTATCGCGCGTCTCTTGTATCAAACGCTCTCCGTGCTATTACATGTATTCGTCATTCCTGGAAAGAATGTGAATCATTCGTCACCAAAGACTTTTCATTTCAATTGACAACTTTACAGCTCACGAAATTCGGTGCCAGGAAAGGCGCTTGGGCAGTCGTCACTGGCGCTTCAGATGGGATTGGCAAGGAGTTTGCATTTCAACTGGCTAAGGAAGGTTTCAATGTGATACTGGTCGCTCGTAATAAGGCGTTACTTCAGACAACGGCCTCCGGTATAGGTGAGCCCCGTCCTTGTGCAGCTTTCCTAAAGTGTAGATACCAAGTCCCTCACGCAGCAACAAAATATCCAAATATTTCCACCGAGATACATTCTATGGACTTTTCCAAGAATGAGGAGTCCGACTATGAGCAACTCAATGTAGTTCTAGGCGACAAGGACATCGGTGTTCTCGGTAGGATTGTATCTTGTTGCTTAGTGCCCAGGTTCTGACGGCTTCGGAACAGTAAACAATGTTGGAAAGTCGCATGCTATGCCTGTTTATCTTGTTGATACACAAAAGGACGAAATGTTGGATATCGTCTCTATTAACATCAACGCAACCCTCCGTGTCACGCACGCCGTTCTCCCGGGCATGATTCGAAGGTGCTTAATTCTACTTGGCCTGAAAGTCACCAATCTGACAAGATGTTTCAGAAAACGCGGTTTGATTTTGAACATTGGGTCTTTTGCAGGTGCCGTTCCATCGCCCATGCTGGCTACCTACTCAGGTACCAAGGCATTCCTTGCCACATTCACAAGTGCTCTTGCCGAGGAAGTTAGAGCACATAACGTCACTGTCGAACATGTTAACACATATTTTGTTGTACGTCATTTTAATCATGCTACTGTTATCTTGCCATGATGATCACATAGGTTTCGAAATTGTCGAAAATTCGCAAATCATCCGCCCTTATACCCCAACCCGGACCTTTTGTACGAGCTGTACTCTCCAAGATTGGTTTGGCTTGTGGAGCAGCTTACAGCGGCCGTCCGGGAACATCGACGCCATACTGGTCGCATGCATTGATGGACTACATGATGACAGTGATTGGAGCCCCTAGTCTGTTTATCAGCTACACACATGGGTTACATAAAACCATCCGGAAGCGTGCCTTGAAAAAGCAGGAGAGAGATGCCAAACGTCTGTAGAGCTGCAACGGTATCGGATTTCTGCCTCCAAAACCAACGTTTAGTTGATCAACCGCAAATGAACCAAGACGACTACGGTAGTGCAAACAGCATCAACGAATTACTATTTCCTGTTCGTAGTACTTTGTGATATGTTGGTTGATCCTCTTCATTTTCGTTCAACGCAAAGTGACTCTTGGCACTGTTTTTCAGCAATTTTTCAGAGATTTATTTAAATAATTAGTATGTATCCTTTGTATGGGCACGTGGAGTTGTTTGTTTGTCCAGAAAATGCGATTGCAGCGTGTTGCCATTGTCCAAGGCGACGGCGATGCGCATGAAACTGAAGCTTTCTTTACCACAGCCATGAAGCGTCAGCCGTCGAGAGCGCCGTCTCCTACACCAACAGCTTTCTCAGGCATATCTAACTACAGGACAGAGTCGTATCGCCCTATCAGAGACAAGAACGTCCCTGCTGTGCCTCAGATTGACTTCCGGACAGTTTCGAAGACACATTTTGATGAATTATCCCGCTATCTTGCTGCATATCTTGCTCGATGTTAGTATGCCGCTCGTTCGATCAACACCAGCTAATACCATACATCAGCACCTCCAAACTCTCGTGCAACTGCTCGGCAAAAGCTCACCCGTCTTACATCTCAGCAGTTTCATGAACTTTCGACCGATGTATACGACGAACTAGTTCGAAGGCAAAGTGAGGACGAAGGTACGAAGCTTTTTTCCTCATAAGGCCGCTCTCTTATTCAATAATTGTCCAGTTCCTTTCCTCCCGCTCCGAAGTGATTTCCATCCAAAGAGGAACCAAGCGCGTCAAAAACTCGCCACTTTACCCACTTCCCGCTTTGAAGATCTTTCTAGCGATGTATATTTTGAACTTTCACGGCGATATCCAGAGTTCAAGGAAGATGTAAGATTACTTTATTAACAAGCCATTCAAATCTAAATATTCTCCTAGCCAACTGGGAACGCCTCGCTTGATGACTACCCCGCACCTGACTTCCCAAGCACTTCACCTCCTCGCGCTCCCCCTACCGGCCGTGTTTCTGGCCGAACATCTGCGGACAGGCCCTCTGACAGTGGATACGGAGGAAGTGTTTCCAGTCGACGACCTTCAGAAGATCGACGACGCCCGAGTGAAATAGATATCATACCTTCTGGCCGTAGAAGTGAAGATGGCTATCGCAGGGACGATCTGTACGGAGGAAGAACTAGCGATGACAACTACGCCCCGAGCGTTGCGCAGAGCTCTACATCCCGTCGAAAGCCTTCCCAAGATACTACTCGTGAATATCGACGCCCTAGTGGTGCTGTGAGTAATAGTGGAAATAGCGATACCACTGTCAACCCCAACCAAAGTACCACGGCTACCAGCGGTATGATTATACCTAACAAGAGCACTATCGAGGAGGAATACATCAAGGTGCCTTACGGACGCGAGAGAGAAAGTGGGAGCTTGAGCATCGATGAACGAGACAGGGGTGGAGTAACAGATGGGGAACCAGATAGCGCGAGTGATTATCCTATGAGCCCGCAAAGTCCGCCTGCTGGTCTGAGTGGGCTCAGTGCTAGACTGAAGGACGTCAATGATGAGGACAGTGACGACCGCGACGTCATGGGTGCGCGAGGAAGAACTGGAGAAGACTATTATGGCGCCGATCGGCCTATCAGGGATGTTTCCAGGTCTACCGGTAGAGCCAGCGCTTCAGAGGATCAAGAAAAGATGAAGAGGGAGTATGAGTATAAGATTGCCGCAATGCAAACTCAAATAACCAATCTTCAGCGTGATATGGGGGATGTGGAAGGGAGGGAAAGGAGAATTAACCAAAGCGAATCCAAGGTCCAACAACTGGAGGAGGAACTTGCGACCTTCAAACGAGTAAGTAGTCGTTTTATGAATCATTAGTTTAAATAGCTCATCATGTCACAGCGTGCCGAGGAACAAACGTCGACTATGCGTGCTTTGCAGAAAGAACTTGATGAAATTCGAGAGATTCGTCAGCGAGAATCAGAACGAGCTACACGCCGTGCTCAGGAAGACGAAGAAGAACTTCGGATTCTCAGAGATCGTTGTGACGCACTTGAAGAAGAGCGCGAAATCCGCCAAGGAGAGGTCAGTTAGCTTACCATTCATTTTCGGTCCTTTGCCCATGGCTTCCTATAGACCGATCCCGAAGCTGTTAACCAGCTTCAATCAGACATGGAGGGGCTTCTGTCCGAGCTCAGTGATCTAGCACGACGGAACGACGAGCTCATGACTGCAAAGGACTCTGACCTTGTCGTAATACGTGACCTTGACCAACAACTGAAGGACTACAAACGCAAGTATGAGCAAGCAAAGACAGAGCTTCGCAATGTCAAAGGTGTGTTACATGCCTAGCCTTGTACTTTCACTTCCTGATCCATATTTTAGCAACTTCTCAACTCTACGTGCAAGCACCGAAATTTGATCGCACCGAGGACCAATTACCAGTCTCTTCAGATGGAGGAGTGGTCGATATTCATGTGACAGCATTTTTGTCCGCCATCGACTCTCTTCTAACCGCAGGCCGGTCAAATGCGCCTACCCGGGTTCTCGTGCCAATGAAGTCTGTGGTCAATTCTGTGTCTGCCATTGTTGACGATGTTCGGGCATTTGAACGTCGACCTCAGCGAGAGCGTTCGGATGTTGATCTAGATGCCATTCGTTCTTTGCGTGAAAGAACGGAAGCCACTCTCGGCAATCTCGTGGCTGCTTCCAAGACACATGCGACAAGCTCTGGTTTATCGCCTGTCAGCCTTTTGGATGCAGCTGCTAGCCACGTTTCGGCGACTGTCACGGAGATCGGAAGGACGTTGTGCATTCGCAAGGCCACCAAAGCTGAGCAAGATGAGTTCAGTCAGCAGCCTCATGCCTCTGCAACGGCCACAAATGGCTTCTCACCTTCATTACGTTCTGTGGATGAAAAGTCTTCACATCACCGTAAAGGCAGTTCCACTTCTATCGCAAACCGCATTCGGTTCACAGAGACCTCTTCAACAGCACCCTCTATTAGAGCAATAGATAACAGAAAGCGTCCATCTTCTGATAATTCTAGCTCCGAGAAGACCAATTCGCCTCCACCCATCTTCGATCAACCCACGAACTCTAGCAGTATCCTATCTGATGACTCTACCCAAGCTGAGGGATCCGAGGATGCCTGGACTGAACTAAAAGTATGTCATATTCATGATATCGGTTTTGATATCGACTGACGCGTTGTCGACAAGCCTTACCTCGAGGCGCAAACCGAGTCGATCGTCTATGCAATCCAGAGTGTCTTGTCGGCTGTTCGAAGTCCAACGCCGTCCCCTTCCTTGACAGAAAATTTGACCCAGATCATCACAATAGTATCCAGCATTGTTGCTGTATGCAACGATAATATTCCAGCAGCTTCGTCTCAACAAGGAAACGACATCCTTCGCGAACTCGGTGACCATGCAAACAAACTTAGCGAGGTGCAAGCCTTGCCAGATGTTACGAAAGAGTCACGGCAGATCATGGCGAAGTCGAGTTTTGCTATTGCCAACGCCATGAAGAGTCTTACAAAACTATGAATCTTATGATCACGACACGGAATGCATCACTACGTATACCTCATGCATGCACGCATTCAATACCTTTATAACAGAATAACAAGAAGTATATCATACAAAGCTCCCGTTTTCGTTACTCCGTCATTGAACATTAATTACTTTTTGCTGGTCACAAAGTGCCGTGTTGATAAAATTCTATATCCGCTGGATACTTCTTCAGGATATAGTACAGATGGTTCCAGCATGGTTCCAGGACAAGCGACTAATTTATTGTTATCACCGGATTAACAGAACTTGACTTGCCGTAACATTACAAGCATGCGACTTATATGCCGTACCTAGTGCGTATGTATGTATACACATCAAGCTCGTCTCCGAATACATGTATGGGGTGTAGATACGGATGCTAGCCATTTCATACTGACGTAGAACCCTCTTCATTTCATGATGTCCCCAAGTGAACTGATGGAGCTCCTAGCCCTGCCTCTAGGCCACGTTCAACCGTGGCTTCCTAGTACCTTCTGCCGTTCCTTCTGAACTTACTGAACGTCGACATACGTGAGCCGCGATTGGAGTATACCGGCGATTCCACGACTGGGCGGCTCAATTACTCCATGTAGCGTCAAGGAGACAAGTTTGGAGCAAAAATATCCCCCACGGTTGGCACGATGATCAAGTCCAGTAATCATGTGTAGCAAGTTAAATGTTCCAACACACGCATCATTATGTCTGTCATAAATTTCGAGGGAAACCAATGAGGTGTGGGTTGCATGAAGGCACTGAATCAAATGTTCCTCTGTGATGCCCATGTATTCGAGGCAAAGCGTTTCCAGCGTGCAAGATGACCGGGAGAAAAGTGAAATCATCTTGTCTGGCCAATCAGAGGCCTGTGATAATATTCTTCCGGAAGCGAGGGATAGAATGCGGAGGCTGGGTACAACCACGAAGTCCATCAATAACCCCAAGTCCCTGTCAAGATATTCTTGGTATATCTTGAGTGCTTTTAGGTGCGGAAAGGAGACAGGTTCGAATGATGGAGGATCTGGCAGCGCCTCTTCAACACCGAAATGACGGAGATCGCATACGATGAGGTTGGTGCAATAACGAAGGATACTGTACGAAGTAGAAAGGGAAATCGATGAATCGTAGACAAGGTGTGTCAACTTTTGCCAATCAAAATCCGGCGCCTGAAATCCCTCAATGGCACGATCCCAACGGCCCCATGAGGATCGGTTTCTCCAGGTGAGAGAAGATAGAGACGGGCAATTTTGACATATGCGATCTACAGTCTCGAAATCTTCGGGATGGCAATTTCGCAAGGAAAGATCAAGGCTTTGCAACTGGGGTATCACGACATTGCTCGCAGGTTGTAACAAGGCATATGAACCTGGGATCACAAGGCTGACGCTCTTCCAATGATGTGACCAGTGGGAAAGTACAGTGAGTATGGTTTTCGCCTGTGTGATCAAAGTCTGGTCAGGGACTGGGGGGAACTCGTCCAGTTCAAAGCAGAAAGAAATTGGTCTGAACATGGAACGCTCAAGCCAAGACTGAACGAAAACAGCCGACGGAGATGGTTGTGACTTCGATATGACAATCCTGAGAGACGTCCACAAGTGCGAGGAATTGAAAACGAGAGCTCGCCAGTCAGCACAGACCTGTGAGACGACCACAGGTGTTGCACTGACATGACAAGCTGGAAGGCCATCCGACTGAAGACATTGGGAAAATATTTGGAGTAAGATATCAGGGTCTGCACGTAAATCGGCAAGTGACGCTGATACTGTTGAGCACTTAACATCCTGGGGTGGCAAGGGATATCCATTAGAATGGCAAGACAGCCATTTATCTATTTATAAAGGCGATTAAGGTCCGCTGAGGTATCGAAGCACCACAGAAGCTCACATAGGTAAAGATGGGGGTATATAGTGATGCGCAGTTTAAGAGGAATCCAACAGAAATCGCCACATGCCAAATAGAATGTTAACAAGGAAACCGACAACCAACCCCATTTGCATTCGTCTCCTGTGGACATAGTTAGGTCACGATCGCTGTTCGAACAAACAACTCACGAAAAGACAACATTACTAGGAGATTCATATTCACCACCGTCATCCCAAAAGACGGCGGGTTTGGAATTCCACATGAAGAAGAATGGAATGAGAGGGAAAAAGAACCCAAGCAGAATTCCTTGCAAAACTGTGATGTTGGAGGGCGAAGATTGAGAGAGAGAGGCTGTTCCTGCATTGTCGATGGAGTCAATCCACTGCTCCTCCAATGCACGCGCATGTTCGTCATCTAAAGAGATTAAGAGGAAATAGGGAACCATGCAATTTAGGCTACTGACATTCTTCTTCGGTTTCAAAATCAGTATCCAGATAATTTGATGATGACTGGCTGTGAAATTGGCGTCGAAAATTGGCAATGTCTGCTTCGGAGAAGCCGACAGAAGCCAAACGGTCAAAACCCCTTGCTGGCTGCAATTGAGCCGTCTTATAAACAGTCAGATTCCTGTACGAATAAAAAAATGGGCTAGATTATGTACCTGGGTTCGCCCTTCTTCCACTTCCCCTGGTTCTAATTTGGGTCCGACAGAACAATGCATCCAAGTTTTACCAGATGCAGACAGAGGTGGATTGCTCGAGTCGCTAGAAGCGGCTCGTTTCTGCCGTTCTTCCAAAGAGGCCAACCAAGTGTATATGAGTGTCCCTTCCGTTAGCAGTCGACCAGAATGTATTAGCCGTAGCCGCCGATCCTTGAGGTCTGGCCGTCTTTCCCGAATCTATATTCCAGGTTTCTATAATGTGCGAGGAAAAGCAGAATTTCGGGGATACACACCTTTCTCTTGATATCTCGAATGGCATCCTGTGGGCCGACAACGACTACAAAGTCGGGGTATCCCTCAGTAAAGCGGATGACGAGGTCGCGCGCTTGCTCGACAGGTGGGTCCTCCTGCGGTGCAGGCGACTCTCCAGAGTGAAGAGGTTCTACAGCTCTTTGTTTGCCTTTGGCCTTTTCACTAAGCATCGGTGGTCCTATATGGCTAGATGTTTTGCGGAAACAGGCAACGCTGTGGCAAGCTGAAGTGATCCAGGTTTACAGGTAACACCAGGGCAAAGATTTGATGAGTCACGTGGCATATAATAATAATGTACATCACTAGTAGTAATACTAGTGCAGCCTTGCCTATCATGTGTAGAATTCTCCTCAACCTCAATTTATGTCGAATCTACTCGGTGTCTAAGCAGCATATATATATAACCAATACTTATAACTATTCCATTGGCGATGCAGGAGGTGTTCCAGACACAATGGAGGATGTAGAAGTTGGATCAAGCTTCTTGGCCTTGGGTTTGAACTTGCCAAACGAATTGTGAATCGTGGGGCCAACGATCTCTTTGAAGGGAAGCTGGGGAATCATCTGTCCTGGCGGACCAAACGACACGCCGAGATCTTTGACCTCCCCTGTCTCTTCGTCCAGTACGAGACCGTGTACAAACACCTTGAATTGGAGTGCCGGGTTCTTGTTCCTCCGATTATAGGCCTGAGAGGAATTGATGTCAAATGTTAAATGACACAACACTGTATGAATGAGTATGAACGTACTGTCGAAAGTATGCTTTCCTTTTTCAATTTCTGAACTGTGGCTTTAACGTTCTCCTCTACAAGAGCCCGAAACGCATCTTCAAGAGAGTAAGGTAACTTTCTCTCAACGCCTGAATCAAATATCCTCACCGCTATCAGCATTGGCTGCACCAGTTTCGTCGTGCCATCTTCTTGCCATTATGAGTTTCTTTATTTCAGGCCTGAAAATAGTCTGAAATTTTTCGACAGAGACAATTGTCAGAAGCTCACCTTTTTGAACGGCCAAAAATATCAGCAACGGGTTGGAGCCATCTTTGCATGAAACTGTCCATTGGCTGTGATGACATAGCAGTATGGACACTGTGGCAACCATAATGCCCCAAGACAACGATGTGTTGAACATGTTGGGTGTTCACAGCGTAGGCAACGGCCGCATCACTAGATCGAAGCACGTAAGGGGACAGGTGTCGACGGAAGAGAACATCACACGCACGCGCTTGGATCGGTTTTCGAAAATTGATTGGCAAGGTTGAGGTGGGATATTGTGCTACCAACTGGTGTTTGAAAAACATCACCAGGACTGAGTCTACTCCGGAGCAGTCAGCGCTGTTTCCAGAACCATCGAATGATATTGGCATGCCTGTTGTCTGTACACCCAACAAACATAACGCCTGGCACTGTGAAATGATCTGCAATAAGGAGATAGATCTCGAAGATGCAAAGGTATGCGTACTTTCTGTCCGTGTGGTAGTCACATTCCTGGACTCCCGAAAGCGTTCGTTACCCTCGAATAAAGTCTGCAAGTCAAATGTTCTTCTATCTTCCACAGGTGCAAGTGTTCTGGAAAGCGGAGCACTGGAAACTGCCTCCTGGAGTGCAGGAGACCTAGCTCGAAGAACTCGATAATTCACAGGGTGTGCATCCGAGAATGAGGCCAAAACAAGGCAGCATAATAGATATCCGAACAACATCGTCCAGCGATCAAAAGCAGGTATTTGGCACCAGGCCGAGTTGATGCAGGCGACCAGCGCCGGGGGTGGTAAGTAGGGACAGAGGTTGTGGTCGGATTTGAGAGATGGCCTCTTATACCGGATCATCGATCAGGGGTGATTTCAACACAGCATGTTTCTATTTTTATCACCATTCTTAACACCGCAAATTTCAAAGGTTCAATGTCTTTAAATAAGTCTTTGGCATTATATATATGTTACAAGATACTCTATACTCGCCACGGCTTTGTTCCATCATTTACAATAACATACATATGTATGTTTGCGCTTGATCAAACTGCGTAAAAACATGCAGAACTCCAGAAATTCTGATAAACTACCTTCATATTAGAAAAAGAATGTTAGGTAGGAGGGAGGATAAAAGCTCACAACAGAAGCATAGCGCTACATTACACAACCAGAGAATAATGCCTGAACATCCTCTGCCAACTTGACATGGTCGAAAGACATATGATCAAAGTTCTGGCTCTCTGTAGATTTCTCGGAAGTCATGTTCATCGAGTCAATTGTTCCACCGCCATTCTGATCTTGCAGCAGGGGCTTGAAGGTTTCCCAGAACTCGGTCAAGTCGAAATCCGTGATGCCATTTTGGAGTATGTTAAAACTGGCGTCGTTTGGCTCTGCACTGTCCGATCGCGTGTTGTGATTCGTGAACTGGTCAAAAAGATCCATGTTCGCCTGCGTGGTTTCGCTTGCAAAGACAGGTTGTTGGTCTGCTGTATTCCCAAAAATAGACGCGAAGTCATTTTGGAGGTAGTCGGCGATCTCTTCATCCGTACAAATCGAGGGTTCGGTGGTGTAGAAGGAATCTGAATAAATTTCGGAATCGGTCGGAGGATCAGCGTCAGACGTTACAGCTGGGAGCATCGTATCGTCGGATTCGTCGTCTTGTGGCATAATCAGAGGGCTTGTAGGCGGTGGTGGAGATGACGGTGGTAATCCAACCCAATGTTGCTCGGTATCTTCAGTTTGTTTGGTTCGCAAGGCAGCTTGATCCAAGGATGGTATCTCGTTCTCCATTTCTACATCACTGCTTATTGCAGGTAAAGTATTAGACGGCGTGTCGATATCGTCCAGGGTACCTTCGAGCTCCCGATTTAAAGTCTCCTCAAAATCATCGTCATTGTCTTCTCCAGAAGCTTCGTTTCCATCTTCGGCTGCAATCTTTGGCGTGTTCAGCGACGGCGTTCTCCTCTTCCTCCCTACTGAACCAACAGCGATTGGAGTTTTTGTATTACAAATACCTGGACCATGTATCGGGGTGAAGAGAGAACCATCTTCGCAGGGACTGAATAGATCCGAATCACCCTTGCTAGGTGGCGTGCTGGGTGGCGCTGGCTTATTTGACGAACGAGGCGATTTGGGCTCCGAAAATAGAGGAGTAGAAAAGGCAGCTATTCGATCTTGAATAGCCGAGGTCATTGCGAAAACCGGAAGATCGCCTGCGACTGTAAGAGGAGGGGGGTCCTGGGACTGTGTCAATGCCGTTGTAGGTTTGGGACGGTTTATCGTCTGTTGACGTGGGGGACTTGAACTCTTTGCGAGTTGTCTCTTCTTTCTCTCCTTTTTTGCATCTTTCTTCCTCGCTTGGGCTTCATCTTTCCTCCTCTCTTCCGCCAGTTCCTGGGCACGAATAGCCTCCTCTGACAGCCGCGGTTGTGTTGATGTTGATGTTCTGGCCCATGCAGGAACTACGTATGGGCGACGGGGCTTGATGACCGTCGGTCGGGCGGGGGAAGACGCAGATACTTTCGACGGCCCAGGAGAATCTTCAACTGTTATTGGCCGTTGGTAGGTGTTCTCGTCCAATTTGAGGTTCCCAACGCTGGGCCTTGGCGGGGATGTCCAAGGTTCCATTCCAGTTCGATAATACGAACCAGACGGACGTCTTAACGGTTGTGCCTTTTCGGAAGCTAGCCTAGGGTAGTGTCGGTTGACACAGTTCTCGTTCTTTTTCGGGGATGAATGAGCGTATCGGTGTGCGTCCCGTCGCTCAACCCATTCTCGTTCTCTTGCTGTCCCTTTGTCTCTGTTGGCCTCGCGTTCATCCATAATGTCGCTGAGCGTACGTTTTCGTCGAACAGGGTTGTTAGAAGAGGCTGGCAGATGCGCAGGCGCCGCTGGAGCAATGTCAACGCTTCTGTTAGTGCGAGTAGTCAGTCCCCGAATAGCGGGAGTTTCAGTATTTGGCAGGCCAGAAGTAATAGTCGAAACAGTAGGGTTTGGCGTAGAATCATCTGTATCAGGTGTTTTGCCGCTTCTCTCACCCCGTCTGCGGAAGACAGTGGGATTGACGTTCTCTTTGTCCAATAAAACAATGTCATCGTCGGGCTGGTGGCTCCGTGCAGATGGATGAGAGGTATGGGGATCTGATAATGGTGTTTTTTGATGAGCAACGGCAGATATGAGATCCCGCAATGCATTAACAAGCATGGGGCCGGGTTGTTTATCTGGTGAACCATCAGGCTCACCAGAACCAGAGTCAATAGCACCAAGAGCAGCTAGAAGAGCCGTATTCTGGAGTGTAGAGTCAGAAGATGACGAGGATGAAGATAAGATGGTAAGGATATCAAGTAGGCTCTGAGGCTCCGGATCTCGTTGTGAGCGAACCAAAGGGGTGGATATAAATGGTTGGGAGGGAGGTTCCTGTGGTGGCTTTATGGTCGTTCTTTGAACACAAAGCGCTGGATTTGTGCTATTCGGCACATTGGTCCCTTCCCTGTTGTCAATTGACGAGGCTCCTGAGCCAGTCCTAGCAGCACCTTTATTGGATCTTGACCCAGATGCAGCTGGGTTCGGGGGCCTACCGGCCTTCTTTCTCTCAGGCCCGATGTACTGCGTCAGGAAGAGCCTGTCGGCTTCGCTGTTTTGCGGATCTATTGAAGGTGGCCTTGGAAGTTTCTTTTCTTTGGCCTTAACACGTTTCTGTTGAAGTTGAGAGCGCATCTGTATAGATGCAATGGTGGCAAGAGTTGCATCATCCGTGGGAACCTGACCGGGGCATGAGGTTGGAATAGAATTTGAGGCGTCTTTGTGGACGCCGCCGGTAGAAAGTTGTGAAAGGTATGGTCTTGAAGCGCTCACACGAGACTTCGTTGAAGGTTCGGGAGGCAGGCCCCATGTTCGGAGGGCAGCAGGCAGAGAGGCTTTTTCCATTGCAACAGTCTGTACAGAAGGAATCAGACAAAGACAGGCAATTATTCCACATGTCGTTTACCTCTTTGAGAGCAAAAATCACCTCCAGCGCTTCCTGGCCAGTTGGCAACTTGATCACAGTCCCCGTGACAGGAACACTCTCCCTCTCGTCTGGCATAAGGGCCCACGACATAAGCCCTAGTGCAACAGCAAGACCGCGAGATTGTTCGTTTGAGGTTGAAGTTTGGTCTGAAGGATGAGACGGAGATATTGCATTTGATATGTTGACTCGCGCTGGGGCAGAGTTCGACTCGAGAGGGTCGAGAACATACACGGAAAAGTCACGTCGTTTGTCCTGAACAAGTTCTGGACTGGAAGTACAGATCGCGTCAAGACATGTTTTTAGCGAAGCTGTTCCAAACTCGGGGCGTGGCTCGACTTTGCTGGTACTGGCTACAGGCGGCTGGTTGGCGAGACTCTGGTCGTAGTGATTTGCGGTGTGTAAAGGTGGAACGAGGACGACAGGAACGAGTGAGGAGGAGCGGGCAAGGATGTACTGTGAGCCGCTGACGGTGTAGAGAATGCGCAGCGGAAGATTTCGAGTCTCCATACAACCTTCAACGTTTCGAATGCCACTCAACAAAAGACCTATGTACTCGCTGACTAATCACACACGCGAATGTCACATGTGACATGTCGCGTCAATACATTCAAAACAAGTACTACACTTCAAACGCTACAGCAATCGATAGTCGCCGCTCCACCGCGTTAGGAACACGAACAAGTGACCGGCTGAGCGACACATGTCGACTCTGTACGGGTGGTGGCTCTTCAGGAGAACTTTCTATGCCAATATCCCCCTTGTTGTTACACACACAGCCTGGGAGGCAAATACTAGACTGAGGTCCTACCGGCTCATGAACCAATGACATCGTAAAAGCTGGTGTAGCTAGGTATCGACCGAGAAACGGAAACGCAAATTTGAGAAGGACTGTGATCGGAAAGGGCGAGGGCGATGAATCAATGTCACGGGTCCATATGTCAGAGTCAAACGCTGCAGAAGTAACCAAGGCAGTCAAAAGGAGGCATGCACTGTAACTGAGATCTGTCGAGTTGTTTTAAAAAGGTTGCCCTCTACCGAACTTGTAGACGCTCACTAATGATCGTATTGACAAGGATAAAGATCTGGAGGACAAACGGCACGGAATTTGAAGTTCGTTCTCGTACCAACGGACACATTGCTGTAATTAGCGTGAGCACTGGAATGACGGTGAGCATATTTCAAAGGAAAGTAAGGTTACATAGCACTGACCTAGTTCAAAAGGAAGGAGAAAGAACAGCCCAATGGTCTCGCTACCGACAGATTGATGATGCTTCAAAAAATACTTTCGAAAGCATCTGCGTAAAAAGACGCTCAACTTAACCTCCAAAAAACGAGAATTATTACTCACGACCACAAGGACCGGAGTGCGCATGCAGTCTCGATAAAGACTACCATCCAAAAAACATTCCCGTGCTTCAAAGACTGCAATATAGATGTGACCAGTCCAATACAGACACAGGAAATGGAAGCAATTAGACCTGCAGAAAAGCTTGAGCCTTGCTAATACAACGAACTTGATTTAGTGCTTACCAAGTAAAATTCTCCGAAACGTACTGAACCGCAGAGACATGACTGGTTGTAAGAAGACAGGTCTCAAGACGTACTTGGTTGCTCTCAATGAGCTACGCTATGGAGGCTGACATGTGTCCATTATCTTGGTAAGTGGCTCGGTTGCATGTATGAGATTGGTGAAGAGGTGTGATCGTGGCTGTGCTGAGAACAGTGCAAATTTTGTTGAACGTCTTTTGTGCTCTGCCCACCATGTCGAGTTCAATCACTTTACTTCAATCCCAATCGGTCCTTGGGAAACGAACTCGGGGGGCCTCGCTCATTTTGCATCTCTCTTCTAGTCCTGAGCCCTCATATAACCCATCAGATACAGATTTTGACAATGGTGGTCCTTCTGTAAAACCTTGTCCGACGCCACTCTTGTTGGTGAATGGAGCATTGATGGCGGATACCAAAAAGCGATATCAATGCACTCATACAGGGTGTGGTAAATCGTATTCCAAACCTTCACGGCTAGAAGAACACCAACGATCACACACAGGACAAGTAGGTCAGGACGGACTTCCTTTCAGAAAATCTCTTCTCATCACTTCTCAGCGACCATTTGTTTGTGAAACCTGCAATAAGTCTTTTCTGCGGGACACACATTTACATGCACATTCACGCAAACATCTTCCTGAATCATCCCGACCGTTGGAATGCCCTCAAGATAACTGTGAAAAGCGGTTTTGGACTCAACAACATTTGCGCGTGCATATGAATTGGCATGAAGGTGCAAAGACATTCCGAGTGAGAATTAACTGTTAATAAGATCTAATACTTATAACCTGACACTCGAGTAGTGTTCGGAAGACGACTGCAACGAGGCATTTGCAAAGCATCATCATTTACGAGCACATATGTGCTCTGCACATGCACCTCCTGGGACAAAGCCATATCCATGTACCCACGAAGGATGTACTAGGTCATTCAATACTAACCAACATCTACGCACTCATTCCAAGGTCCATGATGGTGAGCCCCTTCTCCATTTCTTTTCTTGTCTTCTAACCACTGATCATCATTATGGCGTCATTAGAGCAGCGGTATACGTGTGTGCATGGAGCCTGTCTTTCACATCCTGGCGGTTCCCCTACTTACTACCCGACATGGACTGCGCTTCAGCATCATCTTCGTACTGCTCACCCCCCGACGTGTACCCATTCATCCTGCAATGGACGAATATTTACTTCCCAAAAGGGCCTTCGTGCTCACCAAAAACTTCACGAGCAGCGAGAATTAGAAGAAGAAATGGCTGGTTCAAACGCCGATGACCTGCTACCGCCTCAGAAACGACGTCGGGGCGGGGAGATTGGCCGAGATTGGAAGTGCAACATAGACAATTGTCACAAAGACTTTAAATCTGTTAGTATATCCAACTTACCCCCTTGGATGCTCTGACAATCCATTTAGAAAAAGGCTTTAGAAACTCATACGAAAGTCACACATTTGGGACGTCGTGATCACGTCTGCATGTACGATGGTTGCCATCAGACTTATGGATACAAACATCTTCTCCAACGACATCTTGCGAAGACCCACAATACGGCATCGATTGAACACGATCCGCTGCATGATCGTGATGATTCTGACGATTCTAATTCTGCGTCGGGCGCCAAACCTTCGTTCAAGGGAACCTCAACTTCACTTGATATCGACACAATCACAGGCTTTTCCTATGCACAACGCACACGTGCAAATGTTGCAAACGCCACCGCCCTCTTGTGCCCGTATCCGCAGCTAGCAACTATCACTCTGGCTGAGGATGACGTGCCTGTACCCATAGGTACAAATATTCAGTGTGACTATTCATTCAGCCGAGTGTACGATTTCCGGCGTCATTTGAAGTCTGCGCATGGGGTGAACGCCGTCAAAGAGAGTATCGAGCAATGGGTTTCAAGACACAAAAATACCCCTCGCCCTACCTTACAACCGACCCCCTATTCACCACCATCCGCTGCCACGCCTTCCACATAGATCATCTGAGGCGCGCACTCACGCTTTCAGGTACTTAACGAGGAGTCACGATGCTTATTTGTGCAACCTTGCCTGCAATGAACCCTCGGGAAACTATACGCAGAGTCGATACCACTTGTTCAATACCCGTTACCGAACATACCATCTCGTGTCAATGTCATTCAAATTTCCTACGGATCCAAGATTAGATCATGATATTTCAGCCGAGGAAAAAATCCTGTGTTTTCTTTTCCTATGATACAGTGTCGGCAGCCTAATATTCTGACTGGATTTCTATCAGAACTGAAAAAGTGACCGGGTGGAGGTAGAGGTCTGAGGTAGATTAACCGGAGTGGTCCGCTGACGAAAACCGAGGCTCGTACTACACACACAGTCGCGTCTAAGTATATGCTACGGATGGCCCTGGTGCGATTGAACGGACATCTCATTTACGCCCAGATACATAGCAGATATATACATACAAAGTTTAGCTATAGGATGGTTTCCTGCTTTCATTGCCAGGAAGTATCATTGAAGACAAGTGTATACCGTTCCCCAAAAACAGACCACTCTCAGCTTTTTTAGGTCTTGGACTGCCAATCCCGAGGAATGGAATTCCAGTTCTGTCGATAGTCAATATGGTCATCCACATGACCTTGCCTTGGATCGATGATCGATGATCATGCATATGGTAACTCCTCTTTCTAACTATGTCCTCCATTCCATACATTCTGACAAGCGACACACCAGATCTTCAGCAAATGGCTAGGCATGGGCATATACGTATACTGCCAAGGATGATGTAAAACATCCCGCAGAATTGGCCTACATAATCGACACTACAGTTGTATCGCCTTTGTACAGAGAGAAAATTTCCGGAAAAAACGCAAGGCTTGTGATTGCATGGTTACCTTCCTTCGTTCCTTCCTTCCATGGAGGCGGCACCCAGCCTGTCAATGCACATGCACCACTTCAAGCGAGCGTCTCGCTAAAACCCAATTAGGCTGGCTGCAATGCATCTTGGACGACATCGCACCATATGTACAGGTCATACCACCTCAGGTTTCCTCTGCACAAGGCACAATTAGGAGCGATATCATATGTGCTTCCACTACATGCTTCCAAGTTCCTGGAATTGAGCAACGATCACGTCTAACGAAAGCAGGAACATAGTTAAAATGTGCTCAATGAAGCTTTCTTGTTCGGCCCATCTTCATTCAACGTCTTCCCCCACTCTCAACACAACCTCATGCGGTGGTCCCTCCTCCCTGCGTTTCTTCTCTCTATCGCTACTGTTGGTGTGCGTAGCCAGTCTACCAACGCTGCTGCGTACTTCACCTCCGAATTACCAATCGCGAAGGCCAACCTGCTTGCCAATATTGGTTCCTCAGGTTCCAAGGCCCAAAACGCAAAGCCCGGCATAGTCATCGCGTCCCCCTCCACCAGTGACCCCGACTATCTCTACACATGGACTCGTGACTCAGCTCTTGTCTTTAAAACGATCATAGACCAGTACGTCCAATGTAACCGACTTTCTGAAAATTGTCAACAACGGATTCTATTATGCAGATATACCCTTGGCCAGGACACCACTTTGCGTCCCCTCATCGACAGCTATGTCGCAGCTCAGAAGATTATTCAGCAAGTTTCCAACCCATCGGGAACCGTGAGCACAGGTGGCCTCGGCGAGCCTAAATTCAATATAGATGAGACCGCGTTCACTGGGTCTTGGGGACGCCCCCAAAGAGGTGCCTCAGTCTGAAATATCTTAAAATGTGATTTAGGGACTAATTACAGCCTTCGCAGACGGACCGGCTTTGCGAGCAAACGCTCTGATCACCTGGGCCAACTACCTCGTCTCCCAAGGCAACTCATCCTACGTCACTGGAACTCTCTGGCCCATCATCAAACTGGACCTCGACTACGTCTCTGCCAACTGGAATCTGACTGGGTGAGCCTACTCACACGTAAGTGCGATGATAATAAATCTTGACACCTTATCCTAGCTTTGATCTCTGGGAAGAAGTCAACTCCTCGTCTTTCTTCACCACTGCTGCGCAGCACCGCGCTCTCCGCCAAGGTGCCGCCCTCGCTACCTCCATTGGACAAACAAGTGTCGTATCTGGATACACTACCCAAGCCGCGAACGCTCTCTGCTTCCTTCAGGTAATGCCCCGGTCTCAATGTGACACCAAATAATTCTAATCCTTGCTCTTGACCTAGTCATACTGGAGCTCCTCTGGTTACATCACCGCAAACACAGGTGGTGGTCGCTCTGGCAAGGACGCCAATACTGTTCTGACAAGCATTCATACCTTCGATGCGGCCGCTGGATGCGATTCCGCGACGTTCCAGCCATGCTCAGACCGCGCATTGTCGAACTTACTCGCATACGTCAAGTCATTCAGCATCTATGCCATCAATTCGGGCATCGCATCGAACCAAGGCTGGGCAACGGGTCGGTATCCCGAGGATAGCTATTATGGTGGGAACGTGGGTCTCTTTCTTCTTTCCCTTTCTCCCCGCTTAATCTAAAGAGTATACATTCAGCCATGGTACCTCACCACTCTAGCAGTAGCGGAACAGCTCTACGACGCTATCATTGTCTGGAAGGCTCAAGGTTCCATCACTGTGACCGCCCTCTCCCAACCTTTCTTCACGAACCTCGTATCCGGCACCGCCGTAGGCACATATGCCTCCTCCACCAGCACCTACACCTCCCTCCTCACTGCAGTGCAGAACTATGCCGACTCTTTCGTCGCCGTCGTAGCCAAATATACTCCCTCTAATGGCGGACTTGCAGAACAGTACACACGTTCGACTGGTGCGCCAACGAGCGCAGTAGATCTGACATGGAGCTACGCAGCATTGCTAACGGCAGCGAACGCAAGGAATGGCGGGAAGGCTGCTAGTTGGGGTGCGGCTGGTCTTACTGTTCCTACGACGTGTGCCAGAAACAACGGTGCCACGGTTGCCGTTACTTTCAATGTTCAAGCCACGACCGTCTATGGAGGCATGTGCCATTCCCTAATCATCTTGTATGAAAGTGGCTAACAATTCAATGATATAGAAAACATTTACCTCACTGGATCGGTTGATGCACTGGTGAACTGGTCGCCTGATAATGCTCTTCTCCTGTCCTCAGCTGCCTATCCTACCTGGTCGAGTAAGCATATCTCATCATCTGCTGGCCGCAATTTACCTGACAATGTACTATAGTCACTGTTAACCTCCCTGCCAACACTGCGATCCAGTACAAGTACATCCGCAAATACAACGGAGTCGTAACCTGGGAATCGGATCCCAACATGTCAATTACTACACCAGCGTCGGGCTCTTACACCCTCAACGACACCTGGCGTTGATCCCCCTCCTAAAAATGCATATCTCTTGAGTACCAGGTGTATATAGCAACGAAGGATCAATGAATGAAATTTTGTTTGAACTGAGCAACATATGTAGACATGAGCATGTGTGCGTGTTGTGTTAAATATTACAGCAGTGTGAAGCATATTGATAATGTGTGTGCTACCTCGCAGATAAACCTATTCCCAATGATAATTCAAACTTGTTGCAGGAGAAGTGCGTTGGCTTTGAGCTGGGCTTGATTTCGCTCGACCTCTTCTTGAACGCGTTCAATGGATTTGAAATATTTGACTGTTTTGACGTGGAGTTCTTCGGGCGAGTCAGATAAGGGGCCACAGTCAGCAGTGCGAAGACGACTTGCCTGATGTCGCGTCCTCGTCGGTGACAATTAAAGCCCATGGGTGCTGCTGGAGCGCTGAGACTGTCCAAAGATGGTTTACGCCTTCCTCTACAGCAGAAGGTCGGGTCATGGGGAATCATTGGAAGGAAGAAGAGGCTCGTACCTATAGCCTTACTGAGTGCAAGGGCTTTTCGGAGACCAGTGACAATGATGATGACTTCACGGCTGTCCATGACTGTCGCGACACCGACAGTGAGCGCCATACGGGGTACGGCAGAGATGTTGTTGCCAAAGAAGCGGGCATTGGCGAGGATGGTGTCATATGCGAGAGTCTTTATACGGGTTCTCGATGCAAGGGAAGATCCAGGTTCCTGAGAGAGGTACTTGGAAAGATGAGGGATAATTTTTTGGTGGTGGACGTACGTTGAATGCAATGTGCCCGTCTTCGCCAATACCGCCTAGGAAGAGCTCGATACCACCATAAGATTTTATCTTTTCTTCGTAGGCATTGCACTCTGCGATGAGATCAGTTGCTGTACCATCGAGGATGTGGACCTGTTCTGGTGGGATGTCGACTGATGGATGCTGTCGGTTAAGAGACGGACAAATGGGGAAATGACGACGGACTGTGAGCAAAGAACTCGCGAAACATAAAGGTGTGGTAGGACTCGGGGTGTTCACGGGGTATACCGACGTATTCGTCCATATTGAAGGTGACTACATGCTTGAAGCTGTGGGATGTGAGTATGATCATTCATTCTTTGCTTTTTCAACGCACGAAAGAGAGCCGGCCTTGACGAATTTGATGAGGGCCTTGTAGGTCGGAATGGGGGATGAGCCGGTGGGCAGGCCGAGGACGAATGGGCGGTCGGCAGTGGGTGCAAAGTCTTTGATGCTGGAGTGGTGTAAATGCATGTTTCGTTCGTGTATGGGCGCCTTACCGCTTCGCAATGTAGGTTGCAATGTATTCCCCGACGGCGGGTGGGTCTTCGCGGATGATGAGGCCTGAAAGAGGGGTCAGTTGTTGCTTTATTGCGTTGAGCAGGACTCACGCATTGGGATTGTGCTGCAACCGAGGCTGCCATTGCGACTTTTGTAGTCGACTCGGATGACCGGAGTGATGTTATCGCCTAACCGTCCCACCCAACTTCCATTTCTCCGTTTCCCAACTCCGAGTTCATCAGGAATCTCAGTGTTGTGCCGGTCATTGACAGTTATTAACAGTCATTGACGATGTACGAAAAAAATATACTCAATGAATCAACTGGATAGACCGGTGACTCTATGAGACAAGCCTCGATAGTGTCTCATAGAGGGATTCAACTGGAATATCAACATCATCCTACCCTTTGCCTTGCCCCTCCGAAAGGATCGACAAAAGTCCACCTAGAAACAATCTCTGCATCTCTTGTCCCCGACTTGTGTTCACACCATACATCAGGCAATGCGCCGCAAACCGACTCCTGACCGTCTCCCCCTCTGGCTCTTTCAGTGCATAAAACACGCCCCCATATCTGGACATCAGCTCCTTCATCACGCGATTCTGCATGTACACTATACTTGCCCGAAACGTCAAATGCTGGGTTCTGTATCCCCTAATCCGCTTACCTTGTGCGTTATAATAGACCGTCCATTCATCGCTACCCAATAAGGACGGATTCAACGGATCTACCATCACACGTTGCTTGCGGTCCGAGCACCTTGTGTCCATCAGCCAACTGTTATGCCACACCACTACTGGCCGTTTCCTCGTGCCTTTCAATGCGTTCAATGCACTAACCACCGCGGGAAGAAACTCTGAAACCGTTGCCGCCAGCGCCGCGTTCACCACTCTTGCACTCTTGATGTACACTGGACGGCCTTTAAACGACCAGTTCTTGTCATCGTACGTTGACACTGGTGCAGGCAGTGGCCCATGGTTCAGCACAACCACATCGGCTTGACGCGCGTGCCGAAGCCAATATGCATTGTGCACGCGCACCCCTGTAAACTTGTCCACGGACGACTCCGTGTATGCGCTATTATTGGGGTCTTCGGACGCGTTTAACGAGTGGGAACGCACGTATCGAATGAGGGAAGAGTTGGTCGCGAGCAGTTCGTCTGTGTGCGGAAATTTTCTGGACCTTCCATGGTGGTGACTGTGGCTAAGGGATGTGCTGCGGCAGACGTGATGAAAGCAGGATCGTGAGCTTGTACATGGCATGTCGCGATTATCGTGTTTCTCCAGTGCGTCAAGCCAGAGCAAGTGGAGGTATTGGGTTGTGTCTGGGCCGACAAAGAGGATCATTCGACCGGACAAGTAGGAGCAAAGGATTGAGACTGCAGAAGATGTATTATATACAGAGCATGTTATGTTTTCGCTGCAACTGAAAGAACGGGAGTATACTGCGTTGAAGTTGTGAGCAAAGACGGGGTGAAGCGCAAGGTCTGATATGGCTTGGTCAAGAACCAGGTCGACGGTGGCCTTGATGGTATTGTTATTCGTTCTATGAGAAATCAGATATAGGAGAAGGATGACTAGAGTGAAGAGTAGGACAAGACTCCGACGACGCATCGTTGTCAATGAGGGACGCGACGACGACGCGGTTGTGTCACATGACCAATTTCTCTTACCATGGTGCCACTCATTGGACGACTGTCTCTGCGTGAATATTCAGCCCTCGTCGCTGGGCTGACCTTTGTCGTCTTTGAAGCTCTTTTGCACGTCGTCGTTGCCCTCCTGCCCACTCCCATCATCCGCTGGTTCTACAAACGCTCCCGCTCTCTTTTCAACTCATTCAGCCCCACCCATCGTTCGCCCAAGGCTCCAAAATCCGACGAGGTCAAGGCCGCTGACAGAATTCTCAAGGCCCGCGATTTTATCGATCTCTGTGCAATTCATGGCTACGCGCCGGAGGAGCACGTAGTCCTCACCAAGGACGGCTATCTTCTTGGCCTCCACCGACTCCCTGCACCCAAGGGACAGGTTCGGACGGGCCCTCACACTAGCACAGGAAAACCGGTTGTGTATCTTCACCATGGACTCCTCATGAACAGCGAGGTATGGGTTTGTCTCACCGATGCCCAACGCGCCCTTCCTTTTGTGCTTGCGGAGCAAGGCTATGACGTCTGGCTCGGGAACAACAGGTGTGCCCAATTTGCTTGAAACTCTTCACATATTCAGCATAATATATCAGGGGTAACAAGTACTCTAAGAAGTCCATCCATCACGGGCCCAACTCAACCCAGTTTTGGGACTTTAGCATAGACGATTTCGCATGGCATGATATTCCCGACTCGATAGAATACATCCTTGACATCACCAAATCCGCAAAGTTGAGCTACATTGGGTTCAGTCAGGGTACGGCACAGGCATTTGCGGCTCTCAGCATACACCCCCAACTCAATGAGAAGATCAATGTTTTTATTGCTCTGGCGCCAGCACTCAGTCCAGCTGGTTTAGCTGCTAATATCGTAGACGGACTCATGAAAGCTTCGTACGTGCCCTTCTACGTCTACCCTTGTGTGGCTCATCTGAACTTCACCCCCAAGACCAACTCTTCTATTCCTCTTCTTTGGACGCAAAGCCATCCTCTCTTCTGCAACGATGTGGCAATCCATTGTCTACCCACCCATATTTGCAAAGGTTATCGACCACTCCCTCGTCTTCCTCTTCAACTGGCGAAGTCTGAATATTACTCGGCCACAAAAGATTGCTGCCTATGCACATCTCTATTCTTTCGCAAGCGTCAAGTCTATCGTGCATTGGTTCCAGATCATGCGCAATGGCGTGTTCCAGATGTACGATGACGACACACCACCTGTACTCCCCGTGCGCTCAGCCATATCTGCGTATCACCCCGCACGTTTTCCCACACGTAACATCACTGCGCCCGTCGTGCTCATGTACGGCGATAGCGACTCGTTGGTGGACATTGACGTCATGCGCACCCAGCTACCCCCGCATACAGCTGTACATCGTCTCGACGGCTATGAGCATCTGGATGTGTTATGGGGTAAAGACGTGCATAAGGATGTGATCCCGCATGCGCTAGAATACCTCAAGCAACATCAGGAGAATGGAGAGGCGGTGGCTCGGGACCCTTCGTTAGACGACACACATGATGCATATGCTATGCTCGCCAACTTGGGTAGAAGGGGGCAGTCTTCCACAGTCACGACAGAGTCTACATCTGAATACGGCTCGTTATAGCCCTTTCCGGGTATCTTTTGCCGTGCCTCGTAATAATTACCACACTTAGTTTGTACAATATATCACCTAGTACGTAGCCCCGTATAGTGGAAAATCTGTTTGTCATGATAGATCCGCAAGAACAGAGCAGGCTACTGTCACTTAGCACAGAACTTATTCTGCTCGTCTTGGGACACCTGCCCAACTCTGCACTCGTTTCGATCGCTAAGGCTTCGCGCCAACTGCACTACCTTGCCTTGCCCATTTACTTGGCGCGTCACGACATTGGGTGTGATCCTGTGCCTCGAGCTCTTGTTCTCCACGAAAAAGCCGTCCCAGCACTTCCCGGGCTACGAGCAGCTCTCTTCATCACATCCGTGGATAGCATTTCATGCAAGTTCGAGGGCCCAGAGGAACTCTATTTTACATGGGGCGTGGTCCAGCTCCTCCGATTCGTGCACCGCCTCTCCAAAGTATCGCGCCTCTCCCTGAATGTGGGCAACATAGACACACGCTGGGTTGAAGGGCTCGCGACTGCCGCTAGTGACGCATGGAAGCCGGGATTTATCAGGCTCATGGACACTGCCATTGAGAGGGGCTGCGAGTCCCTCATGATCGCCCATGGCCACTTTCTTGTTGCCTCCTCGCTGTTAAAAGAGGGTTCGAGGCTGGAAGGCCCAGATGTGGCTCCTGCAAGGACATTCATGGGCCTTTCATTCCCGCGGCGGAAGCAAGGTGCTCATGCACATCTAGGACCGAGCCAGAACAATTGCAAGTTGAGATCCTTTGCCTTACATTCCAATATGTTACTTTCACCACCGTTTTACGAATGGACACTGCAGACGCTGCATACGAACCCTATCACCTCACTTTCCCTGCGTGTCTCTGGTATTTCGCAGAATACATGGCCCCTGGTCCTTGACGCCATCACCCTTCCCCTCCTGACTTCCTTCTCCGCAGAAACAATGGACATCGCCTTCCCTGCCCTCGTTCGCTTCCTTAAGCGCCACGATACCATTACCACCCTCACCCTCCATCCCCATTTTCCTCATCCACACATTCCTACGCGCTCCAAGCACGTTAAGAGGAACGTGCTCGTGCCCAAGCTTACGGCTCTCGGCGGAAGTGCCGGAAATGTCAAGGCTCTGCTCAGCTATCTACATCCCGACACGGCACGCCGCGTCCAGGGACTTACCCTCGTCCTTCCCATGCACCAGCGTCTCTTTCAAGCAGCAGATTTTGACATCCTTGGTGCACTCATTGCGGGGGTAGTGAATGGTTCCATGCCCAACGCACTGGCACTTCGATTTTCTGTCCCGTACGATACTTCACAGCCTCGTGAGGCACTCCGGGAGGGAGAGGTATTTACCGTCGATAGTGTGGAAACAGTCACATTCAGCACGGACGGCCATTTTGCGTTTGAAAAATGGGTGGCGCCATGCTTGCCTGCGTGGCTTGGTGTACATTTCCTGAACCTGAATGCTGTGCGTTTGAGTGGAGATTGTATTCCGAGTACTGACAGGGAGGGACGGGAGAATTTCATGCGGTTGATCAAGGAATCATGTCCTAGAGTGCAGACGATTGTATTTGAGGGCGAAATACCCTTTTAATTGAACGGGAATCATCTCGTTTCTTGTCTGACAAATTGAGAATGTGTTTTCCACGAAGAGTAGCAAAGGTACCTCGTAGATTGATTCTCCTGAATCTGGGTATAAGTACATGTTGTCAGAGTACATCACAAGCCTGGACTCGATTCCTTGCGGCTTTTCTTCTCTTTTCGAAGTCGTCGCCGTTCCTTTTTCAACAGTTCCGCTTCCGTGGCAATCCCAGCCGCCTTATCTTTCCGGCGCTCCTCCTTCTCCTTCTCTTTGCTCTTCTGCCCACTCCGGTGCTTCTCCTTTAATTCGACGCCGTCTGCGACACCTTCCCCGTTTCTCTGGCGTCTCTCCTTCTTCTCTTTTCTCCTCGTCTCCCAAGCTGAGTCGTCCTCTCTATCATCCCTCGTTGAATCCATCAATTTTTCTCCCCCCACATCAGAGCGACTGTCAGACGGGTCTTCGATTGACGGCTCGGAGCTGAGGGCGGATGTGGCAGAGAGGAAGGCTGAAGACATCAACGAGGAGAAATTAGACAAGCCAATCCGTTCAGTCTCCTGCCGAATACCGTCTGCCTTGCCGCCTATTCCCATCCGTGAAGCACCTATGCCACCTTTTAACGTATCATACGATTCCTCCTCCTTGTCAATGCCAGAATCAGGGCATGACACTGGCGTCTGAGTTCCAGACTTAGACGATTTGGCAAGAAGCTTCTCTCTAAAATAGTCTGCAACGCTTTTTGTGGAGGTCGTCAGTTTTTCGAGCGTAGTAGCGCCATCTTCTATAGGAGTTAGTTTCCCGCCAAATGGTGTCGCGGCTCCTGAGGTTTCATTGGACGCAGGTGTAGACGCGATTCCCAGAATTTCTGCTATGTGTGTGGAAGACTTAGAAGCAATGGCTTTGGAAGCAATGGCTCGTGCACGATGTCTGCAAATAACTAATTAGTTCAACATGGACGAGAAGTGTGTTGTCCAAAACGCACGCTCTATTTCGAGGAACATATGGTTTGGAAGGTGCGACCGGCTCGACGGCACCTGCATTTTCTAGGGGTATTTTAGCCTTATCTGCGCCTTTTAGAGTCTCGTCGCTATCCGCCTGGTTTCCTGTATCCTTCTTCCGCCTTTTCTTCGCAGTTTCTCCAGAGGTATCCTGGCGGTCCTTTTTTCGTTTCCTTTTCTTTTCCGTTACGCTCACATCCCCGGGTGACACATCTTCCTCGTCTTCAACCTTTTCCACGACCTGCACTGCAATGTCTAAAGGAACAGTCTCGGTTGAAATGTTCTCGTTGAGCCTTTTCAAGAGATTTTCGAAATCCTTGTTTTGCTTCCATGCAATCCCATCGGGGTCCTTTTGGTGTGCAGCTCCAATACCCAGCATATCGAGTTTATGCGTAACTTTGATATGTGAAGTACGCCCATCGCCGTCCACTCCAAGGCCTTTGGAAGCGTCCCATCCGAACTTTGAGAGGTAGTTTGAGCCAAACTTCGCAGCATCTAGTGGCGACAATTAATGAAGTTGAAAATAGCTGAAGGATTAACAAACCATCTGCCCATGCTAGATTGCGTGGATCGGCGGGGATGCGTTGCTTCACTCTCCTGCCAGAAAGACCCATACTATCGTTGGGTTTGTA
Organism: Tephrocybe sp. 9174TJB; assembly: GCA_018850275.1. Lineage (NCBI taxonomy): Eukaryota > Fungi > Basidiomycota > Agaricomycetes > Agaricales > Lyophyllaceae > Tephrocybe > Tephrocybe sp. 9174TJB. Next base: position 274 of record JABAJT010019472.1, on the reverse strand, counting down.
TCAAGTCGAAAATTTGATCAAGGATAAATAAATACATAAATAAATCTTGAAAAATAGTAGTAAAGTTAAACGTGACGGTGGTAAAGTTCCTCTTCGAGAGCCACACTCGCTTTCTTGAATTTATGTGGTTTGGCCAACCCACAGAGGGTTCTTATGCTGATAAGACGACTCCAGTTTTTTCCCGAATCCTCGGTCGGCATGATGTAATCTCACCACATGTTGCGTTGTTTCGCTATCTATATACATGAGTAGTGGATGCCATGGCTTCAAGGTG
>JABAJT010019471.1:0-35264 GCA_018850275.1 Tephrocybe sp. 9174TJB | reverse complement strand
CGCGATGCATAACCCAATTCTTATGGACGCGATGCATAACCCAATTCTTATGGATAACTCGGAGGCGAACACTAATGACGAACACGAAACACAATCTGCTACTGGAGCTCTGGAGTACGAAGATACTGATATTGTGGATACTCACGGCGGATACCGGAGACTGTCAGCATCTAGAAAACTGCCCCCCGACCCTCGATCATGGATTCGTGAAGACCCAAGTCAATCTTGTCGACCCGATGATGTCGCTAGAGGCTACGATTCCTGTCATCCGGCTCCTACCAAGAATCATGCTCTCCTCAAGAATCTTGCTTCTACAGGCACAGAGGATTCGGACGAGACGCTTGCCCCCAGTTTCCAAGAAAAACTTCTTGATCTTCATGGTTCATGCGTCGACAACGGTATATACAATCAAGAACACAGGGGAGTTCCTCTCGAGAGACTGGATCTAGCTCTTGCCTCTCATTCACTTGGAATCGATGCTTTTGCCAAACTGCGTGCAAAGACTATTACAGAGGCCGCATCTAGGGAAGCTGATACTAACGAGATGGCCCATCCTGACATGAACGAGAAAACTGAGAGAGTGCTGCCTAGAACCATTCCACAAGAATTGTATGACAACAAAACAGTTCGACTACCACCTCATATACCGCTGCCTCAGACCGTTCACAAATACATGGCTTCCATCGAACTTCTTCAGAAGCAAGCTCTTGTTCAATCGCTCGCGGGCGAAGAATGTCGCGTGGAACTTGTGGAACGTGAATCACTCGATGGCATACATCTGATTATTGATCCACAAACTGCTGTGATATTTGCCCCTCTATTGTCACTACCAGCTCACGGTCAGAAGCTCTTAGAAATGTTGTCGGCACAATCGTGGCGCTTCACACGGATACTGATCGTATTTGAAGCATACCCCGAATCAAAGTCATTTCAAGATAGACAACGCCAGAAACAAGGCTGTAGTGGACCAGAACTGGAGCTGTACGCGTATACACCACCAATTGTCAAGGCCATTAAAAGGTTTCGTAGAGACATGGCAATTGCGGAGGGCTGCGGTAAGAAGAAGCCGGCTTGCGAGGTGTGGTGTGCGTTTGCGGGGTCGGTCAAAGAGGCAGCTTCATGTGCTAGAGCCTTTGGAGATGAGGCAGAACTGGCTGATTGGACTGACGGGGCCTTGTGGGGAGAGAGGGAATGGCTAGACTTTGACGATTCTGAAGTGCGTTATATTTACTCAACTCAACGTCTCTAAACGTTCGACTCTTACTATTAGGACGAATATAATCTGGCATCACTCGGGGGGATGAACTGCTTTTCTGCATTAATCATTCTTTCTCAAATGACATTGCAGCAGTTCGTTGATATGTCGGGCGAGGATAGGCTTTCCATGATTGGACCTTTCATTGGAACTGATGCCGTAGTCTGTATCAAACTGAATATCATACTTATGTTTTACTCACGTCTGACTTCTAGGCTCTATTCAATGCGGACATTGGGCACCGTATGGCGGCTTTGGTGTCTACAGAGGACTGACCTTGATATGTCTTCATCAAGCCTGAAATAAACATTGATTGTGATAATTGCGGAGTGACGTCAGGGTCCTCAAATGTCTGAAACCCCTAGCGGGTTATTTAAGAGGCTCTCTCTCCTGTGTTAAATCCGAAACTAACTCGCAATGGACTCCACTGCAAACTCACCAAAGGTCATAAAGCAGTTCAAGAAGGAAATAAACATTGAAGATAAGAATGAAGAACTTCGCGTTCAACAGGCGCTCAAGGACATTTCTTTAACTACCAAATCTCAACAGAAGGCGCATAAAGTAAGACCGTCTTGTCTATGCTTCTGACTATATGTTATCTGACTATCTAGCACAGGCTGCTTTGAAGGCGGATAGCAATGTTGCGAAACTAGGCAAGAAGGAAACAGTGGCGATAGCTGCAGTTCAGAAGGCGACTCGTGAGCATGATATCGCTACGACCCACCTCCAGTCGGCCCAGCACGAAGCAGATGTATGTCTGATCATCTACCTACATCTCAGAGCATGCTCACCTTTGCAATTAGCTTAAGAGGAAAGAAGATATCAGGTTACAGAGCGAACTGGACGAAAAGAAGTCGCGACTTGATGCTCAGATGGAAGAGCAACGAGCTCATAAAGTAAGCCATCCTTTCATTATGTTAAAATAGGCATGACTCTGAGAGTGTTTTCCAGCGAGGCCGTGGGGCTAAAATACACGATCTGGAAAGCAATACTGGTTCCAATAGCACCAGAGCCGCTGAAATGACTGGGCCCCAAGTTCAACGTGATATTGGCCAGGCTCGCGCTCCTGGTACTACTACTGTTGATGACATCGGTACGGCTAGCAGTGCTGGTCAATACGGAACTGGTCCCCAAGCGCCTGGCACCCGTGGAGCTGGGCCTGGTTATGCCGATCATTCCACTGGAGCAATGGCGGCTGGAGCAGGTTTAGCTGGAGGCGCTGGCCTCGCAACGGCTGCTCATGCTGCTCATCACAACGACAAAGCTGATATGTCTTCTCGTCCCAACGAAGGTTACAATCAGGCGAACGTGCGAGCAAACGATGGCAACGTCGGGAATAGCACAGAAGTTGGCGTCGGTAAACTCGACCGCAACAACGAAGGGGGACCGGTAGGCGATAGTACTCTCAACACAGCAGGAAATAGTGGCTACCCACGTGAAGGCCCGGCGGATTATGGGGCGGTGCCTACGAGAACGGGACCTAGCACACATCAGGTTGTTCGCAACGAAGGCATCTTCGCTGGATACTCTGGAAGAGACAACATCCAGGGTAAAAGCAGCTACAGTGGCGGCGGCGAAAATCTGGGTTTCCGCGGCGATCGTATGATGGGGGGTAGCGGGACCAGTGCCGACCCGGGGATTCGAACCGCCGGATCTGCTCGCGGCGGTAGTGGAACTCACGAATATGTTGCCGAACGTGACATTGGGGTAGGAGGACGTCCAGACATTGGATATAATGTGGACCATATCGGCGGCCAGCAGAACATTCATCGCGGCACAGGCATCGGTGGTGGGCGGGGAGTTGGCGAAGACCCAGATTTCAGTAGGGATCGCAACTACATGGGAGGCGGTGAAAGATTTGGTCCTGGCTTGGGCCCAGGTAGTGATATCGATGGAAGAGTGGTTCCAGGCCCCATCTCGACCGGGATGCCAGCGTACGGAGAAAACACGATGCCTGGAGGATACGCACAGGGATCGAGCAGTGGCGTTGCTCCAGGATCCAAGGAACGATATTAATTCAACATTTCTTGAGCCAATCTTGAGCTGTACATTCTTCGAGACGCTTGCTCATATAATCATAGCGTATCGGCAATAGCCAAATCTGTAATTAGCAGAGTAATGAGACTAAATCGGTCTTTCACAACATTTTTCGAGTTGCGAGCCTATGATTCCTGCTTAGGACCGTTGTCAGCCCCATACTCGACTTCTGGGTATACCGGCTGCAATACTACGCAGTATTGCACTTTCCATGATTTTCGCATCAACAGTTCCTGACTCAGATATTACTTTTATGCGAGAAAGCCACCCTATTCATGGGCTGCTCAAATACAGCGATTGACCCAAAATCGAGGTAGGCATGCAAAGAAAGTGTAATGCAAGTGAACGAAGTGTATTCGGTATCATGTATACATAAGACATGATTCACGTCCCACAGGCATGATCGTACATCAAATCAATGATCCCAATAAGCGCCTGGCCTACACTGCGACTGCCCCAGGGAAGGCCCGAAAATGACCATTCTAGGTCAGGGTCAGTAACGAAAGACGTAAAGAATACCCACAAATGTATTTCCCACAGCGTTAGACGCCCAACGTAGCCTCATGGCATTGCATCAGTGGACCTATCTTGCGCAGAAGCATACCCTTTGTCTTCAATTCCATAGAATGGACACTTTCTGTCCGAAACGCAAGGTGTAAGGACGGGATTTGCATCGAAGATTGAAGAGGAAGGCTTGTAACAAAACAGGCGAAGGCAGTACTAGAAAGAGCGAGATAACTTGGGAACTTGATTTTTTTTTGCTATTGAATATGGTCCAGTCACTTTTGTGTCTTGTAGGATAGATAGAACTTTGACGACGTAAACTTGACGGAGCGCCAGGAATAAGAAAACTTCATCTTCGACATATTGCCCTTGACCCGACAGTGGACCATCCACCAATTAAGACGGTCAATCGCAGATAGATGTAATAAGCTTTTTTTTACCATCGGGAATTCTCTGCGGGAGCCGGTGCAGGAGCCGGTGCGGAGGAAGCTGGAGCATCGTAGTCGCGACCTCCTCCCCGGGTGGGACTGCTGCCTCGTGGAGGGCTTCTGGAGTAGCTCCTGCGACGCCTGTAATCAGGTGAGTAACGTCCACCTCGAGACGGGGGAGGGCTACGCCTGTCGCGCCAGTCTCTGCCATCGCGGCCATAAGGATCACGGTCACGGTCCCTGTCGCGATCACGGCGGCTGTAGTCGCGGTCCCTATCGCGATACGAGTCACGGTAGGAATCGCGATCACGATCGCGAAAGGACTCCCGTCCAGAACGACGATGACCCATATACTCTCCAGGTGTCGGCGCATGAGGGCGGTCTGTGACAGAGTAATCTACTCGAATACGGCGGCCATTGAGGTCCTGAAAAGTGGATGAATGGAGAGTTCGATGGTAAACTCGATGAACGTACCACCCCATTGAGTTCCTGGATGCAACGTGTGGCATCTTCAACAGTGGCCATCTTGATGAAACCGAACCCACGAGAACGGTCTGACTGCTTCCGCGTCTGTAAGCATTATTCCTAAATCGGTGTAACAGCAAAACTGACCCTCTGATCGTAGACGATGGTCACTTTTTCAACGCGACCAAAGCGGCTGAATTCTTCGTCAAGATCACGTTCTTGGGTACGAATGCTCAGTCCGAAGACTCCCAGCACATTCGAGGGATTGGGCGCCTGCTGGGACTTGTGAGCTTGAAGGAACCAGCTGATCAGAATTGAACTTCAACCGACAATTGGGACATGAGGAGGGCGTCTAGGAGCAGCAGGAGAGCGACGACGATACGGGCTCCTGTAGCCGTTTCCACCGCCGCCACTACTGCGGGCGGCGGGGCTACGAGAACGAGAACGGCCACGCGCTGGAGCTGATTCACGTTCCGCAGACGGGGGTGCCAATGGCGGAGCAGTATAGGCGTCGGAGTATGGGTCGACGGCAGGTGCAGGAGCCTCGCCGTACTACAAAACAACATGAGTTTTTGCCAACGAAGTCACAAAAAACGCACCATGGTGGTTCAACTTCAGGAGGTGTTGTTCCTTGTTTGTGGCTGAAATGGGGCTCTAATTCCCCATCTTAGCGCCCGACAAGCATTGCTCTGCTATATAAATCCATTTTTCAGATCATGTCGGCCCTCTAGATTCTGAAATCGATTCTTCTTCTACTTTTCTCGAATCATGTGAGAATTCTGCCTTGGCTGCGACCCGGACTAATTACTTGTTGGAAACAATCGAATGTAATTTTTTCAATCGGAGATTGAACTCTAATATGGGCGACTGCACAGTTCATCAAGCCTCTGCCAAATTAGTAACACCTTCAAACACAGAATCCGGCAAGAACCAAGATGGTGAGCTCGCCGTCGGTCGCAGCGTCGAGACATGCCAGGCTGACCCTCTTTCTTTCAGGGTATCGACATTACAGCCCACCACGTCAAGAAAGGTAATCGGACCGCACCCAAGAGCGAGGATCCCTATCTGCTCCTCCTTGTGAAGGTTTGTCCAGGCTATGCGCAAGTTTTGTGAAGTGGAATAACTTTTTTCTGTAGCTTTACCGCTTCCTGGCTCGCCGCACCGACTCTGCGTTCAACAAGGTTCTTGACAGCAAAATTCTCGATAAAACAAGATTACTGAATCATTCCATTATAGGCCATTCTCCACCGTCTTTTCCTCTCCAAAATCAACCGCCCTCCCATCTCCCTTTCCCGCATTGCGAAGGAGACCTCCAACGCCACCGATCTTGACTCCAAAATCATCGTTACTGTTGGAACTGTGACAGATGACATTCGCTTGACCACTGTCCCAAAACTCACCGTCGCCGCTCTCCGTTTCACCCGTGCAGCGAAGGAGAGGATCCTAAATGCTGGTGGTGAGGTATTAACCCTCGATCAACTCGCTCTTCGCGCACCTACTGGTGCCAACACTGTCCTGTTGAGGGGTGTGAAGTACTCACGGGAGGCCAACAAGCACTTCGGTATGGGTCCCCACAAGCACAAGAAGCCTTACACCATCTCCAAGGGCCGCAAGGTGAGCGTCGTGATGCCTTTTTTATGGATTTTTTCCGACTCCCGTTCGTTTAGTTCGAGCAAGCTCGTGGTCGCAGAAAGTCTCGTGGCTTCAAGGTCTAAGGGGTGGGCGTTGTCAAAATCAATATGGGTCTCGTTTGCATATCCTACGATTCGAGCTCGACGGTGGTTGTATTCCGCCTTATGCACTATGTCACGGTTACCTCACTCGTGGATGTTGAGTCGTTGCAGATGAATCCGCACACCTCACCTCCATATCGTTATTGATAAGTTGGGTATCGGCGTGTGGACAGGCAGACGAAAATAAAGACCATGAAGTAGAAGCTATCCAGCAGGCCTTGGATACAAAATTGGGAAGGTCTCCATTGACGACATTTCTTGTTACGTAATTCCAATCGACTGCAACTTTTTTCAAGTCCTACTTGATACTAGCAAGATCAAGGTCGACTGTTCACCGCCATGCCCCGCATAAGGAAGAGTGCGCGGCCTTCATTTAATCCTTCCAATGTTAACTAATAAGATGATTAGAGACGAGCAATCGCGGGACCACCAATAACCGCAGGAAGATCCAACAGAAGGTGCGGGAGAGCAGGAAGAAAGCAAAGAAAGCAGCGAAGAACAATCCTCAATGGAAGTCCAGTAGGTTTTAAGCTTGTTATCACTGGCTAACACCAATCGCTTTTCCAAACCAGAAACTCCTAAGGACCCTGGTATCCCTAATAATTTCCCCTTCAAGGACCAAATTTTAGCGGAGGTTGCTGAGGCGCGCCGGATTGTGAGTCCCATCAGGTTAATATTTCGTTATTCTTACGGCCTTGCAGGATGCTGCTGAAAAGCTTCGGAAGAGGGAAGAGAGGAAAGCATTGCGAGCTAAAGCGAAAAATCCTGATGCCGATGAAGAAATGGAGGAAAACGCAGAGGACGAAGGGGACACTGTTGAATTGGAGGAACTCAAAGGTCTTCAAGTAGGAAACGAGGCCGTTGGTGGAATTGGTGCAAAACAATTGTTGAATGCGAAGACATTCTCTCGGCCCGTCGCCGCCCTCGAGCCTGAGGTCGACGACGACAATGACGTTCCGGTGTTGATAAACCGCGACTTGCCTCACCTTCAGGCTGTTCTGGACGAATCAGACGTCGTCATTGAAGTTCTTGACGCACGGGATCCTCTTTCTTTCCGGAGTTCACATCTTGAAGAACTTGTCTCTGTAAAGCCTGGCCAAAAAATCCTTCTGGTGCTGAATAAAATTGGTTCGTTATTCTCATAACCTATTCCGCTGATGACTGTCTTAAATGGCTGGGTGCACAGATACATGCCCTCGCGAGTCAGTCGCAGGGTGGGCGACTTACTTGAGGACCGAACATCCCACAGTTTTGTTTCGTTCCGCAGCTGCCTTCTTGCCTTCCTGCCTTGGTACGACTATCACGACAAAGGGTAAAGGTAAAATAAAGGCACGCACCGACGATGGTCTTGGTGTCGACTCCATTCTTACGTGCCTCGGTCATTGGGCAAAGGCGAAAAAAGGAAACAAACCTTTCACAGTTGCTGTAGTTGGCGTTACCAATGTATGTTCTCAATGCACCGGTCATGAAGATGTTTTAACCCATCCAGTTTAGGTTGGAAAGAGTTCCTTGATCAACTCCTTGGTTCAGAGCAGCTCATTGCCCATATACACGACGGAATCATCTTCAAGGGGACCGACGACAACGGAACTACCTCAGGAGGTGATGGTAGATATCGCGGGCAAGCAAATACGTTTGATAGATACCCCCGGACTGTCATGGGAGATGGACGAAACAGTGGAGAATTTAGGCTCTATACGCGCTCGCGACATACTCCTGCGTTCAAAGGGCAGGATAGATCGTTTGAAGGATCCAACTTCCGCAGGTACGTCTCAACGAGCAACCAGCATGGAAAGCCGGCTGAAACCAACATTTGCACAGTTGCCGACATTATAACCAGGTCGGACGAGGAAGATCTCATGTTGTTATACAATCTTCCGGCTTTTCCTAAAGGCGACTCAACATCGTTCCTTTCCGGCGTAGCCCGGTCAAATCAGCTTGTAAAAAAAGTACAGTCTCTGATCCATATTCACCAACTTTTCTATTCATTTTTGATTACAGCGCGGGGAACCAGACCTAGCTGGAGCGTCCCGTATTCTACTTCGCGATTGGAGCACCGGCAAATTTGCGCGATATACGAACCCACCCACAACTCCTGCCGTACCCACCGTCCAACCAAAGGGATTTCTGCCCAAGAAGTTATACGAGTCCGATGTTGCTATTCTTGAGACCCTCACTCCTCGGAAGGAATTGCGCAAAACTGCTGGTCTTGTGAAGCTCATGCAAGGCGCTGTGAATTTACGCAAGGCTGTCTTGAAGGAACCTTGGTTCATAGAAGAGGAAGAGGACGAAGACGAAGACGATAAGCATATGGAATCCAGTGGCTATGCCGATGACGATGATGAGCAAGATGACGATGATGATGACGATGACGAAGAGGAGGAAAAAGCTGATGGTGGAAAGGAGGATACCGATGACGACCAGGAGGAACCTGCGCCATCACTGCCATCACACAAACAAAAGCGTAAGCGAACGAACGAATCGCTGAATGCGGTGTCGCGCAAGAAGGTTGCATTTGCACCAGATGCGAAAGGTTCGACGCAAGTACGAGCATCGAACAGAGGCCAGATAGCAAACAAGACCCTGGCCAAATCCAAAACTACGCTTTCAAAGCCTGCCACGGTGAAACCAGAACAAAGGGTTACCAAGGTTGCGATGTACCCGAAATTTGCAAGGCTGTCACCATTTTCCGACTTTCCACGAATCAATCTCCCAAAATTCTGCCTCAATTTTAGCTCAATGTTTGGAGGCCTCAAAACAATCATGGCACGCATTATGACGCACTGTCAGCTATCTATATGTCACTCCTGGGGATTTTGCTTGCCAGTGCCAACTCGGCCTGGGTGATCACGAACCATCTCATCTTTCGATCTATACCCTAGTAGTACTAGAGGCATTCTCCACCTAAAACTAAACTGGAACATTACCTCTGACTACGACGAATCTGGAACATGTCACTACCACAATAAAACGAGTAATTGTGGGCCCAGTGACATATCGATAGTGGTTCTTGTAATATTGTTATCCTTGTTTCTTCAAATGTTTCAAATCACGCTGTCCTTCACAACTTCTCGGCTTTCGCGCTCTCAGCCGGCCATCCTCGGACACTATATAACAAGAGCAGTAAATGACAATTTTGCCAGACCCCTTTTCATGACCACTCACTCTCTCATGCCCCACAAGCAGGACTCTCCATTTTCGCCCAAGGCCTGTCACAGTACCTACGATGCCCAGCCTATTTCCTTCTTTAACCGACTACCGACTGAACTCAAGATAGCGGTATTCCAACAATGCATGGATCCCTATCCTCGTTTCAATGGAGACGCCGCCCCTTTATTAATCTGCAGCGTTTGCCCGTCTTGGAGAGACGTCGCGCGGTTCACACCCAAGCTCTGGACACGATTCTTAATAACTCTTCCCGGGCTCTCTCCCAATGGTCCCACTGACGACCAAAATAGGCTGAATGCATTGGGCCTATGGTTGGAATTGTCCAAAAATAACCTCATATCCTTCCAAGTGCTCCATCGCCCTCTCAATAGCTCTGGGGATCATCGATTGACACAGGTCCTTTCCGTTCTTACTCCTCATGCACATCGCTGGAAGGAAGTCAGCTTTGAAATGCACACCTCAGGCATGGAGCCATTACGGCACATATTCCCAGTCGATCTAACGGCTATACGGACTATTTCCGTCACCCTGAAAGGGGACACGCCTTTTCGAATTCAGGCGCCAGTAATCCCATGGAGATTGACCACGTTAAGCCTTTCATTTGACTACGAGCAACTCATGCCTCTGGACAAATGCTTGGTCATCCTTGCACAATGCCACAATCTCTTACGGTGCAGCATGAATGCTGACTGTGTGTTTGACCCAGTGGTTTCCAAGGCTCAGATTGCGAGACTCACGCGATTGCATCATTTCGAACTTGTCCTGCAGTCCGGGCCACAACTCGACGCGAACAACACCACAGGACCGGCATCAACGAATTTGCTGTTATTTCTTGAACAGCTTGAAATGCTAAATTTGTCTTCATTCTAAATTTGTCTTCAAATGCTAAATTTGTCTTCATTCAGCCTTCAATGGCTAGTGAACCGAAATAGATGGGCGTGGGAGACACAGGATCGGTCAAGGCTCATTTCGATTATCACCTCGTTGGCTCCAAGCCTCCGATCCTTGAAGCTCGCTTACTTCCCCCTTTCTGACCAGGACCTTCTACAATCCCTACAACATTTGCATCACCTTACGCATCTCGACTTGAGATTTTCGTTGGCAGACAGGCGGCATGACCCAATTACGGACACTTTTTTGATCACGAATACCTTGTCAAATGACAAGTCATTCCCAAAATATCTCCCTGTCCTGCAGTCGTTACACCTACAGTGCCATGGCGCCCATTGCACAGCTCTACGAGTCACGGATATGATCAAATCTCGATGGAAGCCTGTTAGCGGAGACATTCACCTTCAATCATTTGGCCTCATCTCATTGACGCATATTTCTGATGCACAGACGCAGGAGACGATAAAGGCGTGGTCACAGGAAGGACTGGACATTGCCATAGAGCGAGTACTAATTTACTAAAATACTGAAATAACTAATCTATCATACCTATATATATATATGGTCCTCGAGTCGGCGCGATATCTCTACGTTGAATCAATTGCTAGGCCTGTACTTCTTCATTATTCAAGCAATGTATATCGATGTCTTGCACATTAAATCGAGATACAACATAGATATGCTGGTAGGTATATACATGTTATATACATCTACCAAGCCAGACCTAATGCCGCAGTTTTTTCTTGTGTCCCTTGTCGTCTTTAGGTGCGGATTGAATTGCGCCCAAAACGGCTTGCAGGTTATCTGGAACTCGACTTTTCTTGGACGCTTGCTCCTCATGTCCAGTACTTGTCGATGTGGATGCCGTGTCGCCCAAAGCTGCCTTTTTTATCCGTTTGCCTAGAGATGCATTGAAGAGGGCATCGATCTCATCCACAGGACGAGCATCGCGTTTTCGCTTGGAAGAATTGCTACTTTTTTGTTCGGAGATGGGCGTCGAAACTGCAGTAGAAGTAACGGGCGCTGGTATACTTTTGGTGATGGCATCTTGTGTGCGCTTGCGATCGGCTTGAATAGTCTTCCATTCGTCCGGGCGCCGTTGAAGAAGATAGAGATTGAGATTCCGTGCAAAGAACTTGCCAAAATAAGATCCTGCTAAGAATTGCTCGTGACTGAAGAGACTGCGGGCAATCTTCTCCTAAAAGAAGTATGTTAATACTGGAATGAATACAAAAACCTATTATGCAAACCTTGAGGTAAGTATCGGCATAATTCCAACACCGATCGCCAACACGACTTCCCAAGCGGTCATCCACGAGCAGGTGATAGTGGCCGATGAAACCCATTATAAGCTCGCGCTTGGCCTTTGGAGAGACAGTGGGAGATTCTAGGAATACATCATAGACACGAGATCCACTGGCATCATGGGCCATTTTTATTCGTTCTTCCATTGGCAGTGCTGTGACACTGGAGACGTCAGCACAACAATCAAACTCGTCAAAGTATTGGTTCATACTTGACGATTTCATTGTGAGGCGCGGGCAACCGAAGGAGTGACTGCAACAACAGGGAACCCTGAATCTTTGGCCCATTGGGGTCACTCGAAGGTCCAGCTCCTGGACGGCTATGGTGTTTATCGCGCGAATGCTGAGGATCTGGACCAGACACTGCGGTCAATGATGCCTTGTATTGCTAGATAGAATGAGAGTTGGTATCCGTCCTCAAACAGAATTAACGAACTTGAAGTGGGAGTAGGCGCAATACGCATGGCACCAGCACCACGAGATCTTCCGCGGTCACAAGATCAAAGGAGGAATAAACTGCCTGCAGCAGCCGCATAAGAAACCAATGGATGGTGAATAATATATGACAAACCTCGCAAATAAGGGATTCGGCGGCCTGAAGGAAGGCGCTTCGGTCAATTGCAGCACGCAACACCCCAGACCTATTCGAGCCTTACGACCATAACTGAGCGCCTGAGTTAGAATTCTCATTCAATCCGACTCACTTATAAGCTTGTTCCATGATCCATTTAGCTCTGTGCAAGCTTCGGAAATTTGCTCAGCTGAAACTCTCTCTAAAGCCTTTGCAAGGACATAATTGGCTACCGGGTGATTCGCCAATCTAGGGAGTTTGCCTTTGAAATAGGCAGTCCAGAGGGCCGAAAAAGCGTCATCAGGGGAACGCATCACGATCGTCTCGAGTAGATGCGAAGAAGTTGGATCGCGCAGAAGGGTGTTCAAGTAGTCTGACGGTTCAACTGTTGCATTTGGGTCATTTGCTAAGTGAATTATGATAAGTCGAGGAATGAGCCAATTGACAAGGTGGACACAGACCACAAGCTGAAATAATCCCCACCATAATTCTGTCCATGAGTGAGTTTGGTTGGCTCGTCATTTCACAGTCTGCTTCAACTTCTAGCAGGATCTTGAGGAAGTTTCAGGACAATATTTTACACAGAAATTTTGGAAAGACACTCCACCTGTAGTCCAGGGCTAGCAACTTTGTTGGCAGCGAGTGCACGCACTTCATTTTCCCCGAGTTCAGTTTTCAGCACATTAACGAGGCGTCTGGCGATAGCTTGGAATTCGAGAGGACGTGATTGCAAGATAGCTTCTTTCCCTTTCCCTTTCCCGTCTGTAAATACAGATTTCATTGGTCCCTGCTTTACCTTCCATGCAGCACTTTTCTTGGAGCGCATCCCCCCATGCCCCTCCGGTCTCGATACTGAGGCGCAGGGAGAAAGTAGTACAAGCAGTGCTCGTACCACATGTGAAGCAAATGGGTCCATAATTAGCGAAGAAAAGGACGGAATAAGTTCCTGTTGAATTCACATGAGAAAAATGAACTGGAAGAGAGAAGATGTCATACCTCGGCAGCATCAAGAACGAGCTGGGTTAATGTCCTCAGCTCACCCTTGTCCGACGATTCGGGGATGGCGGGGAACACACCACGACCCTTTGATTGTTTTCTTCAATACAATTCGCCAGACTTAGGGAGTGTATTTTACTATACCTCTCTGGATATGGTCTCACTTGCTACAGAAAACAGAGTCTGGCAGACATGTGAACCAAAACGGTGGCGGGCAAGGACTTCAAAACTGAAGAAATGGCGATGTGAGCTACTGAACATGGACGTTTGAACACAGTCACTTACGAACCACTCAGACTGTCCATAAAAACTCTTCGCACAAAGTCATCCATGGAATATGCCATCCTCTCCAATATGATAGAACAGTCTGGGTCGGTTGCGAGCTGTTTTTCCTTGCCTCCCATCTCTGTCAAAGCAGCTACAAAAAACAGGCGGCGTTCTATATAGTGATGAGCTATAAGCCCATTTCAGTGTGATAGCAAATAGACCTTCATTTGGATCGTCCTGATCTTCTTCCTGAACCTCCTGCTCTTGCCAATCGCGCATTTGTACATCGACGGTTCGGAAGTATGCTTTAATGTCTGCGTCCACATACCCAAAAGGTGCTTCTATATCGAACTCGGGAGCATCTGTTCCTACGGGAGCAGAACGGATCCAGGATGGTTCTCCACTTGGTTCAGGTTCTGGAATTGGTTGGTTTTCATTGTAGCTGAAGTCATCTTCAGGTTTCTTTTTGTTCTTTTTACCGCGTTTTCTGTTCTCTCTTGGCATTGCAGAGGTCGATAGCGCGAGACTGTAGAGTTGTCAAGTCGAGCGCAGAAAAAATGATGTCACGTGACAATAAAGGTCCAATGTCCATATGGAAATTTCAAAGTCATGATGATGCGGCCTGCTGGACCCCAGTGTCACCGCCATTAGTGCTGCAAATCGATACTCATCGATTTCCTACATGCACACATCGACTGGCCTTACGCTCCATGCAGGCGGACGGATGACTTCTTGAGCAGGGAGAGCGACTTCGCGCGTTTGACTATTTTGGGATATCCGATCGATTTCATTATGTATGTGCAAAGGGTCCAGGTTATCACGCTTCTCAGCCAAGTGAATCAGCTGTTTTCTTTTCTTTTCGCATGACAGGCTTTATCTGCGTCCACCTAGTTCTACTCTGTTTTTCTGGACTGTTCCTTCTCTGTAGTGCTGAGAATTTCGTCGAGGCAGTTCTTCATCGGCGCAGCTACTTTTATGTCGGGCAACATTTCACAGAGCACCGAGGCTCGACGATTACATCTGGCCAAATGTACGTCGAGCGTCTCACGCCGCAGAAAATAACGCAACCCTTTCCTCTACTTTTCATCCATGGTAATGGTCAGTTCGACATCAGTTTGCATTTCATTCCTTTACATTGACACCATTTCGTGGTAGGCATGACAGGAACCAATTTTCTCAATACACCAGATGGAAGGCCAGGTTGGGTGGACTATTTCTTGGGTAAAGGATACGATGTTAGATCTTTCAAAAGATGTTTATATCAAGGGGCTCAACGACAACAGGTATACCTCATCGATCAACCTTCCAGAGGACGGTCTGCATGGCAAAAAGATGTCGACGGTGTTCAGTCAGCCTTTGACACCTTCACAATTGAATCCCGTTTCACTGCTACTCGACTCTATAACCTCTGGCCACAAGCTTCAATGCATACGCAATGGCCCGGCAATGGTAGTGTTGGTGATCCAATATTTGACAACTTTTTTGCTTCCACGATGCCAAGTTTGATGGATGCCACTGAAACAGCCACTAAAATGAGAGATGCTGGTTCGATTCTCTTGGACAGAATTGGTGTAAGTTGGCTTTTCGTTCGAATTTGGGGCATGCAATTAATGCCTCGCGCAACGCAGCCCGTCGTTCTTTTAACGCATTCTCAATCAGGACAACATGGATGGGTCCTTGGGGATGCGAGACCCTCGAAAGTCAGAGCCATAGTTGCATTAGAACCTATTGGACCTCCTTTCATGTCCGCTGTCTTCCCTCCCTTTAACCCCACTCGCAAATATGGTCTCACCGATATCCCAATCGAATACTTTCCCCCAGTGGTTTCTCCGGACGACATCAGGAAAATGGCGGTATCATCGAGCCCTAACTTCACTTGTTTGCAGCAAGTACCCCCACCAAGGCAACTGGTTAATCTTGCTCGTATCCCGGTCCTTGTCGTCACTTCGGAATCAGGCTACCATTCAGTCTATGATCACTGTACCGTGCAGTATCTTGCCCAAGCTGGAGTACCTGTAGACCATATCAGCCTGGATGTCATGGGAATTCATGGAAACGGACATATGATGTTCATGGAGAGGAACAACATGCAGATTGCAGAGGTGGTTCAGAAATGGATTTCTCGGGAGGTTCAGCTTTAGATTTGATTTCTTCTGTATACATAACCGTGATCGTTCCGTTTCGTTGTACTTATTATTATGAGGTAGGTAAGTAGATGTCTTGATTAGTAGTGATTATGTCCTATGCAAGAGTTCACAGCTAGTAACTTATTATAATCATGACCATCGAGGAGCCTCCAGTCCTTTCATAATTACATCACTGTGCGTCGACGTGTGGAACGAATACCAAACGCGCGTTTGACTTTTGTCATGAAGGGAACATGAGCTTCCCGTCCACGACCCTATAAAGCTTTTCAGTATCGGACGTAGAGATCTCAGTGAGAGATTCACCATCAACTTCAACTCGCGTTTTGCATGTTTACGGCCTTGTTTGGTCGTATTCGGATTGGCTAATGCTGCTTCTGTGGATATGATATATCTCGTCAGTCTTTGGCCGAAAAACCAAATTGAAACCAATATACTGTATCCGCCTGCAACACGGTCTCTGTCTTTCCGGCGAAACAGTCCGAATCGTGTAGGATGGTGTTTGGATAGCTTGGTGGTTTTTGGATGAGGAGAACTTTGGTGTCCAAAAAGAGGCATGGTTATACGTATACAGTTCGCGTTGCAATTGAAAGTTGAGAGTTTGGAAATTGGGGTGGTTTGGCTTTCATCCGAAGGGCGGCTTCAAGGTATAAATGTTGTTTGAAAAGTGGTGTCCGCTCCAAGCTAGGCGTCATAGGCACAAGACTAGCGGGCAGTGGGGGAAAACATGGGGATAACATTGTTGTGGAGCTTTGCATGACTGACGAGCTTCCATGGGGCGGTGGGTCCTCTCCCTCTCCCTAATTACGTACCGAACTCAGAACGATACGTCAGAGCATCGTGATCGCGAAGACATGAAACGCATACATATGTACCACAAAGAATTGATATCTCGGTTGCTGTATGAGCGCCCAGGTTTATGGACAGTATGGAATCATCTTTAACAGTGTTTACGTAGACGTACGAAGATACCTAGTTACTTTTGGGCGGAAGGACCTGGTCGAAACGGGGAGGAACCGTGAACACCTTCTCATCAGCGGGGGTAGAAACGCCGGAGGCGGGGGCACTGCCATTGGGGCTCTCCGCCTTAACAGGCTTTTTAGTAGGTGCGACACCAGCTTTCACTTGGAGTTGCTGGAGATACTTAGCACCACCAGCGTAAAAGAAGAATAGACCACCGAAGATGATAATGTGGCCATACCAGCCAAGGCGAGACCATACAGTGAAGGAGTTGGTGGCGGAGAGGATCATGAAGGGAGAGGCGGCATAGTTGAGGATGATAACAGAGAGTGTTGTTCCAGCGATATCGTAGAGCTCCTTAAGTTCGGAAGGTTGCTTGCCAGGGGCAGGAAGAAGTAGCGGGCGAATATTGGCCCTGGCAAGACGAGCGGCGGTAGTGATAAAACCACCCATGAGGAATGTCAGATAATAGCCGCTGGCAATACCGTGCTATGTTTTGGACATCAGTGAGGTACTAGTTAGGCTAAAAAGTCAAATACGAACCCAGAAAGCGCTGGTGAAGAAGGTTATCATGCTGCTCCTGAATCCTGGCTTCTTGCCTTTGGGTGTGACGCGTTTGTAAACGCACTCCCTCAGCCATACGTTGGTCTTCATGTTCCAGGAGTCGAGAAGGACTTTGAAGTTGGAAGGAAGCTCGATTTCCAGGACGTTAACATTAGCTGCGCCGTTCCAGGTACTCTTGCCTGTAGCATTGAAACCTGTGAACCCAAGTCCAGTTACAATGCTGGCACCCTGAATAAAAATATGTCCGTCGTGAAAGAATGTTGGAAGCTCCTTAAAGGCGTACTTACCTCTGTCAGAGTCCAGATAGCATAGTATTTCGACCGTTCCAAGAAACCGAAAATCTGGAACAGGAAGATTCTGGGGGAACATAAGAATAGATGGAATGATTGGTGCGAAGACACATACCGAACAAAGAGATTGTGCTCCATGAACCAGGGTGTGAGGGCCGTGGAATAGTTGTTCTGTCCGCCAAGTAAAACGAAAATTCCAAGATACAACAAGCCCATAACCATCTTGCCATACGCGACACGCTTCCTGCCACTGGGGAGCTTCCTACCGCCTTTGGTTACGTCATTGGCCTTTTCAGCGTTGAAAACCGACTCGCTGATAAGGTTACGGTATTCCTGGAGGTCGAGGTAAGGCCCGACAAGGATTCCAGGGAAATAGAAGCTAGCCCAGCTTAGGTTAGAAAACACAATAATGTGCAGTAGGAAGAAAACATACGCATATCCAAGGAATTCGATGATAGACGGATATTCAACAATGCGCTTCTCTGTCTGCCACTTGTCCAGTTCCTGTGACACGTAACCTGAGTTACTGCTCGCAGTAGGGGTGAGAGGAGCTTACGGCTGCTGCCCTGCGTCCATCCCACACGTTCCACGCAAATGTTGTGAGCTTCATAGTTAAGACCATCTGAGGCCCGGTGACCTCCATAGTCTCGTAGCTCAAGCCGTAAATGACGCGAATAACGTGGCTTGAAGGGCAAATGAAAATTCGTGCATGAGGGCTAGTTGAAATTACCTACTTGATTGTCAAATGTCCCATGACAAAACTAAATGGAGGGTCATTAGTTAGTAGTCTAAAATCGAGGAACCATTCTTCGACTCACACAAAAACAAGCCAAGGCATACGGGAGCTCTTGTCATAAGCCGCAAGGAAGTAGGTAACAAGGATGCTGACAAGAAGCTGGAAGAAACCCTGGTAGAGCTTCAACACGGGGAAAAAGAAGAAAAGGGCGACGGCAATGTTGAACAAATGCCTGAGATCCGGCTGCGAAGAAGGAATGCGGATGAAAACGCTACCCAAGGGGTATGCAATGAGTAGGCATGAAATGAGCTGTTGGCGACGTATCAATGGTGGACTCGAAAGAATCGACGACGAGTAACCTACCTTGATCTGGTCAACGCTGGCACCAATGGCGTTGGCCACCGGCACGAAAATTGCATCCATTGGAGACCCGAGCACACGCTGTCTGTATTATAAAGAGAGGGGTGACCCGAGGTTGTGGTAGTGGCGGAAGGAATGAAGGAAAAAGTTTGGTTGGGGGTTGGTTCCCCAAATTCACTCAAAAATGCATCCCCTTTCGGATCAGACGCGTCAAACCGCGAGACACCTTCTTCAGGCAAGTTCAGTCAAGCATTTCTGCAATTATTTTAAATACAGATATGATATACTATGTATGAATATACAGCTGCCTCATCGCCCCGTGTCAAGCCTTTTTGCCCGTCTCTTCTTCCCACTCTTTGATCACCTCACGCACTTTTTCAACCACGTCCTCTTTTGGCACTGCTTGTCCAAATGCTTCCACGAATTTTCCGTTTGGATCCATGAGATATACAAAAATGGAGTGGTCGACAAGGTAGTCGCCTGCTGGGTCTGCGTCGGGTGGGGTGGAGAAATACACTCGGTATGATTTGCAAACAGCTTTGGTTGCTTCATACGACCCCACAAGGCCAACGTAGGACGGGTGGAAGTCTCGCAGGTATTTTCCAATTC
Organism: Tephrocybe sp. 9174TJB; assembly: GCA_018850275.1. Lineage (NCBI taxonomy): Eukaryota > Fungi > Basidiomycota > Agaricomycetes > Agaricales > Lyophyllaceae > Tephrocybe > Tephrocybe sp. 9174TJB. The sequence continues at coordinate 15,982 of JABAJT010019471.1, read as the reverse complement.
GTGAAGGAGTATCGCGAGCAGGATCAACGGATATGAACACAGGCTGGAATATATCACCGTGTTCTTTTTCTGTTTGAAAGTCAAACCCAACATGCAGCCTCGACAAGGCAGAAACGTACCAATGTCGTTGAGAATGAGGGTCACTTTGTCAAGCTCCTCTGGGCAGATATCGGGGCAATTCGTGAAGCCAAAGTAAACTAGCGACCACTTGCCCAGAAGATTCTGTTCCGTAAATGGTTGGCCATCGGGTGTTACAAGATTGAAAGGACCCCCAATCTGTGGGCGACCGTATTGCTTGCTGGCGCGTTCTTCTTCTGGAATATACACGAGATACGGTCAAGTTGTCGTTCGAGGGAACAAGATCAGAGAAACACACCCCGTCGCGCTAGAAGTTGCGCCTTTTCATAGCGGAAGTAAAAGAAGAGCCCTACGCCAGTCGCAACAAAGAGCGCGGCAGATTTTGGCGTGAATATCTATATCATAGTTGAGCCATATGGTCAATAGTGTGTCCAATGATGTAGCCTTACCCCGACATTATGACGGGTTGAGCTGGACTGGTGGCGCTTTTGCTGTAGTTGATGCTGAACGACGGTATTGGACGGCCGTGACACAGACGCAAGCCTAGAGAGTGTGGAGGTGTGAGGTCGCCATGAACGTCGGAGGGCATGGGAGAACATGATGAGCACAAGTTGTTTTGGCTTGTGTCAACCAATGCTCCGTCTTGCTCGTTGCGTTCAACAATACGCGAGCCGTTGTCCGCGCCAACGGCTCTCCCGCTCTTTTGCGACAGAAAATCGACCTTACTATATTACGACCCCGATATTTTACCCTAATGCTGGTTAGTCGCGTCGAACCGGTCAACCTTTACCTCCCAGCTCACCTTTGCAGACCCACATATTGGCCACCTCTATTCACTTGTAATTGCCGACGTATTCGCGCGTTATAGACGTATCATAGAGCCCGACCGACCCGTTAAATTCCTTGCTGGAACGGATGAGCATGGGCTCAAAATTCAAAAGGCTGCACAAGTAAAAGGCCTACCACCTGCAGAGTTTTGCGACATGCTAAGCAGTAGGTTCAGGGTGCATCTACAGCTCAATATACAAGAATAATCCACTGATTTTTTTTCCACAGAAGCTTGCAGAGAGAGCTCAAATCAGTAATACAGTCTTTATGCGCACTACTTTCCCTCACCACTATACCACTGTCGAAAGGGTCTGGGTGAGCCTTTGTTCCATTCTCCTTCCTATCCCTTTCGTTTGACTAGGGATCAAGAACGTGCTTATGGAAAAAGGCCTCATATACACAGCAACATACTCTGGCTGGTATTCTATAACCGATGAATGTTTTTACACCGAAGCCCAGATCATCGAAGACTCAGCCAAAGGCATGATCTCGCGCGAGACTGGCTCTGTTGTAGAACAACACACAGAGGTCAACTATATGTTCCGCCTCTCTTCCTTCAACGAGTCCCTTCTTGCGCATTACCAGGATGCTACTCATATCTTCCCGCCACAACAGAACGCGTTTATCGTTCAAACGCTCAAGGAGAAGCCATTGGAGGATTTGTCCGTGTCACGGCCTAGCTCCCGATTATCGTGGGGTATTCCCGTACCTGGAGACCCTGAACAAACGATATATGTCTGGTTCGACGCTCTACTTGTCTATCTCTCTGGTATCCACTATCCTAGTTGGAAAGGGGACAAAGGATTTTCGTCAGGCTGGCCGGCTGATTTACAAATTATTGGCAAGGACATTCTTCGGTGCGTATCTTCTTTTTTGTTCATATGAGCACCATATTTTATACTCATGTCTTCAGTTTCCATGCATTGTATCTCCCGGCAATCCTGAAAGCCCTTGATCTGCCGCTGCAAGGCTGCCTTCTCACACACGCACATTGGACTGTCGATCAACAGAAAATGTCCAAGTCGGTTGGGAATGTCGCAGACCCATTCGAGGCGATGGACGAGTTTGGTGTTGACGTTGTGCGATTTTATCTCTCTAGAGTTGGAGGCCGGTTCCGCGATGACACAGGTAGAACGATATCCTTCCATTCTGCCATAGTTTATCTCACTGGGTGTGGCAGATTGGTCTCGGAAACAACTCGACAAACATGATCGGGAGATTCAGTCACAACTTGGGAACCTACTGATGCGCATCACTTCCTCGAAAATTACTGCACGCGCCAACACAGCTCCTCCACGATCTCTATCGTCTATTTATGAAGAGCGCACCGGGGACCCTGAATCGCCTATTCTAGCCCTGCTCGACGCCACAAAAGCCATGCCCACCAAGATGCGCTCAGCAATGGAGCAACTGGAATTAGGTGAAGCGCTTGATCACATCATCGAGCTTCTGCGAGTGGTGCGACGTTTATTTACCGCTATGTCGTGCAACGCTGATTGTGCTGCCCAGGCAAATAAATCCATCAACGATGTCGCGCCTTGGAACAAGAATACGATGGTCGAGGATGTGTATGCGTGCAGGCGCGCAACCCTTGAGGCTTTACGGGTTACGGGCGTCGCATTACAAGCCTTTATGCCCGGTGTTGCTGGACGGCTACTAGATGCGCTTGGTATACCGACAGCACAGAGAAATTGGGCCGTAGTTGAAGAGACAGCACTGGTTGAGCGATGGACAAGTCTTTCATTAGGGGAAGAGGTTCAAGAGGGTGTGCGGTTGTTTCAACAGTAACTCTCAATGTCAAAAATCTGGAGGACAGTACAGTCCTATCAAATCGCTGTAAAAACGAGGAATTCTCTGCTGATCTCTGCCACGAAATGCCGTGAAAAATGGTGAGACTTTCGTTACTACAAAAACAAATACGGCAGGCTCGGAAGGCCGAAACCAGTGCATCTGCTTAGCGGTGTGTTGGCCACGAAGAGATTATTTATCATAAAGGTACCAAAGGGAACAGATATATATCCATATGGATGGTAAGTAAGTCAGGCATGAAAGACGGAGCGCCGTTCTTTGGGCGTCTAGGCCTGAGCAGGATAGGGTGCGGTAACGGGGGTCTGCTGGGGAGTACCAACCCAGCCAGGAGCAGGAGTGGCCTGTGGAGGGTAAGCTGCAGCGTTTTGAGGTATGTACTGCTGTGTGGGGATAGCCACAGGACCGGGGTTCACGGGAGGTGCGTTGAACTCAGTCTCCTTGACAGACTGATACCAAACTTTGTCGTAACCACGGTTGGCAGCAGTTATGCTGAAAGTGATGAGGGTGACGAGGTAGCCGAACACTATGCGATTATGATGAGGAAGGTGCGTTCAACGCGAAGGGAAAGGAAACACATACGTGAAATCCATGCAAGATGCGCGAATGCTTGAATGGCGCTGAATTCGCGGCATGTCGTTTCGTAAATGGCTAGAGAAATTATTAATATTGATACGAAGCTTAAGAAGCATATTGTGTTACTTACCAATTCGGCTCTTGCAGCTGCGCCCGAAGTTAATGGACGCGGCTTGGGAGGCGGTTGCGGCCGTGGACAGGAACAAGACCCAGAGCAAGCCTAGTCAAAGTAGTGTTAGCGTCAGAACGGGGGTGGCTGAGGTTTGAACATGCCTAGCCATGCAACCTCTACAAGAATCATCGAGGTAAACGCACCCTTCCGCATGTTGTCGATGGCAAGCCTGAAATGAAGTTTATGTGACTGTTTTAAGGGAATCGATACAGGGGACGTACATCGCAGGCAATGTCACAAGCGCGAGAACTGAAGCCGCAATGCCCAATGCCGCAAAGGCAAAGTAACCCCCCAATAATGTTGTCGTCGTATTTGTTACGTGCGCACATAGAGCAAGGACAACAACTGAACTAAGGATAACGAAGGCTGAATGGTTGTGATCATAATAAGCAACTGACTGGGTCGTGCAGATGTCAAAAAGATCCTCACCGAAAACGCCTGTGCGGAGGGTGGGCATAAGTGGGGTAGACATTGCAACAACAGAGGAGTGGAAGAGGAAAGAAGAAAGGGATGGGCCAGAAAGAACGGATTGCAAGTTCCAGGCTTTATTGGCAGCAGATTTCCGAGACGGGTCCAACCCTGCCTGTCCGTAAGAGGCGACAACTGCCTTTGCAGGACCTCTTCAGGGGCAACGTAGGGCAACGTTGGGAGCTAAATTTAGGAGTTCCTGATTCCAGTGCGTCACACTGGGCGCCGCTCGCAACTGGTTTTGCACGTCAAGACTTTTGGCAAGGTAAGTATTGATTGATTTGACAGGATACCGGGCCCTTCAGCGCTGACCTCCATGCATACATACACATGTATGGTTCACAGAAATCATGGACAATCATGGAGGAACGGTCGTGATTACGGGTGACCACTGGTGACCAGGATTGTCGTCGATAACATGATCCTCGCTAAAGGCACTGCTATTTTTGGGGTGGATGGTGGACGGCCCTGACTCTCACTGACTCAAGGCTGTTTCCCATTCATCGCTTGGCTAGGCACAGGATACATGCTCTTGCATGTCACGGTCTTCGTAACGGACCACAACTTGAGCCCGGTCAGGGGACATCTCACGAATTTGAACTTGGAAGGCGAGGACATGATTTCCCCCAAATTGAACAATGTGAAGCCATGACGACGACGTTCAAGACCAACGACGACGTACATGACAGATAAAACCTCCAGAAGCCCATCAACAAAAAGAAAAAAATGTGGGTTGAATGGTTGTTCCCAATACAACCAATATTGACTCTAATGTCTAACGAGTCGGTTGAATAGGTTGATCCGCGAGTGGGGGGACATAAACATCCTTAATCTCTTGGGTGGCACCCCCGACAAGAGAACGGAAGTCGAACCAGTTGCCTGATGTATCGAGATGTACTTCGCCGGTTTGGACTGAGAATTCGAGATGTGGGCGACGGATAGCCAAACTGTGCGTAACGACGTGGCAGACCAGGACGAATATGATGATGAGGATGAAGAACATCGCGCGTGCTCCTGGCAGAGAAAACGATTTGTTTGACGCGAACTCGGCGAAGCGTTCCTTGAGAGTAGGCTTTGGTGGTGGCATCATGAACGCGATTGAGAAGTCATGAGACGAAGACGGCGACGACGGGGTAACAATTATAGCAGGTAGGGGTGATTTCTCTGTAGCAAGAGGAAGAGAAAGATCTAAAATAGGACATCATATGAGAGGAAAGAGTGAGGCCAATGCATAAGAAACACACCAAGTGGGGCAGGAATCAGGGTGTAGTCCAGACGACGGGGTAAACGGTGGACACGTTGACCTTTGAATTGTGCAGGTTCTAAGCCACCCTGAGGAACGCAGCATACTTAGATAGGGAACTCACCAAGACGAGGCATGATATATGATGTATGAAGGACGTAAAAATCACAATATCTAGTCTGAACGAAGTATCTTCACGGGAGAAGATGGAAGGTAAGGTCGTGAAGAATAATTTTAAATGAGTGTGGGGGTAATAATGAGTGCAGGTCTTGAGGCCGTAGAGGTTGAGAGTAAGCTGGATGAATACAGACCAAGGCTGTCTTGACTACCGTTGGCATTATGTAATCTCGACGCCCACCCCCGAACTCCTCCAGAAGGTTCTGCGTCTGGGGTTTTGCAGCGGGCTGTCTGTCTTGTGGGCATTCTTGAGGCTTATACGACGAAAAACGAGCTCTTGAACGACTTCCTGCCCGACAATTCCTCGATATATACTAGCGCCACTGACGAGTCTAGAATAAACAACCCAAAACAGCCGATTTCATCAAAGTTGCCACGCTCTGTCAAAACGCCAAAAATGTCGACCACTGTCCTCCTCGAGGCACCCCTCTTCAAATCCACCCAGCGGCCTCTAAAATCATCAGCGCTATCCTCAAAGTCCTATGTTCTCTCCATAGCCTCCCTCTCTGGCTCATATGCCGCTTCAGCGTCAGCACCAGCCAACACGATCGATATCTTTGATAAAACGACCCTTCAAGGCATCGAGACTCTCTCTGGACACGATGTCGCGACTACATCTCTTCATTCCGTGGATAATATTGTCGGTGTCTCAGGACAGTCTCTCATTTCATCTGGGAGAGACGGCAGTGTCAAAGTATGGGATCCCCGATCCAACTCCCATAGTATAAAAAGTGAGCCAAGTTGTGTATTTTGTGATCTTCAAAAATTTGACTGCTCAAGACACGTATTTTGGTTTGTCCAGTGACCAACCTGGGTGCATCGCGTCCGCTTTTGTGTTGCGATGTCTCGCCTGATGGTTTGACCGTTGCTGCTGGTACGGACATGCAAGGAGAGGACGCGCTCATATTTTACTGGTACGCGTCATTCTACTTCTGGAACCTAATCCTCAATTCACAGTGTACAGGGATCCGAGGCAACCCGCAGCACCCTTGCGGATGCACGGTTCAACGCACTCTGACGACATTACTGTTGTGTCCTTTGCACGGAATGATTCAGGGTTACCGCGGAACACCTTGCTCTCTGCATCATCGGACGGCTTGGTGAGCACGTCCAATGCTGACGAGGCAGACGAAGATGAGGCCATCCTTCATGTAGGGAACTGGGGTTGTAGCATATCCCAGGCAGGCTGGAATTATATGCCTGGTGGTCCTGCAACGATTTGGGCTGCGAGTGACATGGAAACCTTTAGCACATGGTCTAACGAGGTACGATTCTTATGGGGGATGAATGAAGGCAGCTTATTTTTTTTATTCTGGGATAGCTCGATTTGTATCAAAGCCTGGATATTCGAAGTCCTGTGTTGCATGGCAAGAGGACTTGGGTGACCGATTATCTTGTGGGCTGTTCTCAAAATCCAAATACCCCTGGAACAATGGGTATCTTCACTGCATCAAATGAGTGGGTAAATCTATATTCACTTCCAACAATATGGATGACTGACGGTGTTTATCAGGGGCGATATATCCTTGCTGTCTAATACCAACTGGTCTGATCCCAATGCCTCGTGGTATCTGCATAATTCTTGGTCCACAGGTCATATTGGAATCGTTCGGTCATTTTTGTGGGATTTTGATGTACGTGAATCAGTTTGGTCGAATAGCAGCTCAGGATCTGACCAAGATTGTAGAACGGTGTGTTGGTTACTGGAGGAGAAGACTCAAAGATCAATGTCTGGCCTAATCTTTCTCCTGACCAACAATCCGATGGCGATATGATGGACGTTGACTTCAACCCAAGAAAACGCAACCTTGAACAAGATGATGAACAGGTATAAACCTCCCATTCAACGGATCTACAATTCTGTGAACATTTTCTCCCAGGACGCAAAAAGGACAAAATGGTAGAAACTTGGTTAAGACATAGTACATAGTCTGTTGCAACTACTTGGGAGATGTCCAGTGTTATTTCCCAATACAAAAATCCCTAAAAACCGCATCTAGAACGTCTTCAACGTCTATCAAACCGGACACCTTGCCGACTGCCTGAGCAGCATAACGAAGTTCTTCAGCGGCGAGCACGACATCGGATGATGCTAATGGACATGCTCAATCAGGTTTGATATCTCCAAGGAATAAGTTCTTGGGCGTACGTGTGTCCAGGAATGCCTGCAAAAATTGGTATGCCGATTCCAGGTGGACCCTGTGGCGCTCCCGCGTGATCAACGGTGTCTCTCCTGACAACTCGGTTTCATTCAATTGAAAACTGAAAAATCATACCGAAGTCGGTTAACAGCGAAAAAAAACTTGCAAGAAAACCTTATACCGTTCGTGCAATGCGCCTGCAAATTCCGAAAAAAACTCGGCGGTTATGTCACCAGTCGCAAGACTAGTTGCCCAAGCGAGCTGACCGCTCAAGGCTAGAGCTTGATCACGCGCCGCCTTCGTTGCCAAGTCAGTTTTGTTGAATAGGATTAGGGTGGTGGGGCTTATTAGGCGTTCGAGGGATGACGGTATGCGGAGGCAAGGCCCTTCTGGAGTCTGAACCAACGTGTCAGGGAGGGAGAGGACACATAAGGAGACATCGGCGGCGCGGACGCTGAGTGGGGTTAGATGATGAGAAGCAGGAGAAAAAAGATACTAACGCATTTCTAGCTCGCTCGATCCCGATGCTTTCGACAAGATCATCAGTCGCGCGAATACCAGCGGTGTCGGAGACGATGACTGGAAGGCCGCCGATGTCGAGTGAAAGCTCGAGGATGTCCCGCGTTGTACCTGGAACTGAGGTTACAATGGCGGCTTCTCGCTGAGCTGTTCGAAAATTTGTTGGTGATTGAGGCTTAGGTTTGATAAACAGACTTTCCTAGAAAATTCAACAGGCTACTTTTACCAGCATTAGGAGGACCAAATATAGCGAGGCGGACTCCTGAGCGGATGATCTCGCCTCGATGGTTGTCCTGTAGATGTTTTTGGATAGATGCAAGAAGAGCCTGTGCTTTCAGTCTAGCTAAAAAAGAAGGTCTGAATATCGTTAGGGCATTGAGGAAACAATCATGCCTCGGTCGTACACGCCCTCCTCTATGTCTTCCCCTTCACCAAAATCAATCAGAGCTTCTATGTTCGCTAGGCATGCAATAATTCCAGAACGCAGCTCATCAAATTGCGCTCTTACGGCGCCCTGAAGTATAGTCAACCTAAGATAATTTGATCATATGGGGGGAAGGGGCTTATCGCACCCCAGCTGCGACCATGGCAATGCGTCGCTGAGATTCTGTCTCGGCATTTATGAGGTCCTTGAGTCCTTCCACTTGGGTGAGGTCAAGCCTGCCGCCAAGAAACGCACGGCGCGTAAATTCTCCCGCTTCTGCAGGACGGCAGAATGGTAGTTGTGATAGTGCACCAAGTACGGATGAGATGATGGCTCGGCCAGAGTGCAGGTGGAACTCTACTACGTCCTCGGTGGTGAATGACATTGGGCCTAAGTTTCGCGGAAATAAGCTTGATATTTCTGCAGAAAAAGCACGCGAAATACCTCGGAAGTAGACTGCAAGGCCGTCGTCAAGAGTTTCAGAGTGGTTCGTGGGTCGCACGATACGGCAGCGCTGCATTTTCCAAGGCTCTGGGTGGTTATTTTTAGATGTTTTTACCATATTTTTCCAGACGAGAAGTGACTCTGGGCCAGATACTCGGACTACGGCTACGCCACCCTTGCCAGGGGGTGTGGAAAGAGCATAAATGGTTCGCCGTTGTGCGTCCGACGCGACAAGCGTGTCTGGAGCGCTTTTTGTTGCTAAGAGCCTATAGCATTGCAAAGTAGGGCTAATGGGAGGAGAAGAGGAGGATGAAGGAGGATGAGCCAGACGGGTTGCAAACCGACGATACATTCATTGGGCAAGCTGAGGATTGACGCGGTGCACGTGCACAACAGGTCGTTCTCACGGCCCGCGAACGACTCTTGCCCTTCTCCCACAGACTTGAAAACTCTCAACTTCAAACGACAACACCTTTACACCTGCCATCATGGGTCAATCACGTATGCGTTCATCTCATTCTATACAGATGTCACTCTTACAGTTTGTTGTTCAGCATCCCAGTTCATGGCAGAGATGGAGAAGAACTCCAATTGTTAGTCGAAAATCTTCCTCATACCCACACAGCTACTCATTCAGATGGTAGTCACTCAGTCAGAACTTGAGCGGTTGAAGAAAAGGTTCATGAAACTCGATAGGTGTGTTGGGCGTCCGACGGCGGGGCACACCTTGCGAACTCATACTCTGATCTAAGCGATGGTTCGGGCTCCATCGACCGTGACGAGTTCCTTCAAATACCTCAGATTGCCACAAACCCCCTAGCATCACGGATGATTGCTATCTTTGACGAGGAGTGCGTATTATATCAGCCCATGACGCGTTGTATTCAAATATTCTTCTCAGCGGCGGAGGAACGGTGGACTTTCAAGAGTTCGTGGGAGGGCTGAGCGCATTTAGCAGTCGGGGAGGGCGGGAAGAGAAGCTCAAATGTATGCCGTCTTTGTTCTTTCTTTCTGATGAACACTTTACGAAAAGAACAAATGACATTTCTTCTGATTCCCAGTCGCGTTTAAAGTGTACGATGTGGATAGAGACGGCTACATTTCAAATGGAGAGCTATTCTTAGTCCTGAAGATGATGGTGGGAAGCAATTTAAAGGTTTGGATGACCCGTGATGGATGGTGAAGAATCTACTAATGTGGCGTCGTATCACAGGACCAGCAGCTGCAACAGATCGTGGACAAGACGATATTGGAGGCAGATCAGGATGGTGATGGGAAACTCAGCTTCGAGGAGTTTGCCCAGATGGTTTCAAATACGGTACGTACAATCATTTGTGTCTTCAGATGGAGTGATGAGAAAATTATGACCAGGATATTGTGAAACAAATGACGCTAGAGGATTTGTTTTAGGATTTTTTTCTCGCTGTTCTTTATACCCCATCGTACATGCACGTTCCGGCCCATCTGTATTTCAACAACTCAACTCATGTAATGCATTCTGTATGCTATGTGGAAGGTAGGAGTCTGCAGCTGATTGGTGTAAGATGAGTGAGAAATGCAAGATAAGAAGTAGCTCTAGCGAAAATGGAAGATGATAAGTAAGTTATGAGGCATCGCAGGGTCCAGGAGAGTTACAACAGAAGATGACGCAGTACTGTACAATAAAGGGAGAGGGGAGATGTAAGTATGTATGTATCTACAAATGATGACAGCTAGCTATAACATCGGACCGGAAGTCTGGCTCGGGTCTTGAGATTGTAAACGGCGGAGAGGGCTGGAGGGCCGCGACGTCGGACATGAACGTGAAAAACACGAGGTTAAGGGTGGTGGGGCGGTGTGGGGTATGGGGGATTCGGGAATGTACATATGACAGAAGAATGAATGATCGGCGAGTAGACAAAGCTACGCCATCAGGGTCCTGCATCAATACTAGCTGGGTTAGATGACAGAAGGAGCCCTTCGCAAGCAGAGGCCGTTTAGTGCTCAAAAACGGCAGATGCAGCAACAAAGAAGGAATGGGTTTCCTGGGCGAGGGATGGAGAGGAGATATTGGATGTATGGTCTCTCCGCGGAGGGGATGGGGAAAAAGGGGATTGCTGGGGAAGCTTCCCGAGCTCCGCAAATGCAGAATATGTTGGTGTCGATTTCTGGAGCTGGGCCTGGGCGAGATAGAAAGGGTCGGATGTGGCAAAAGATGAAAAGTCGGATGTCTGATTGTGATGAGATTTCGCCCGAGAGGACGAGTATTGGAGAGCAGGGGCACTCGGAGAGCGTGGAACAAGGAGATCTTCAACCATACGTTCGTCCTCCATATCGTCCCTTGCAGCGTCAAGGGACCAGCTATTGGCCATGGGAGCTGGCGGCATGCCCTGGAACTCGGTCAAGTGGGCAAAGTTGGAGTAGGTGGGGGTGTTGCACGGTTGTGTAAAAGAGGTCCTGCGTGTGACCATCTGTGGGTTGGAAGAGTGTGCAATAGACTGGCCGAATAATGTCTGAGCGAGTTGAGCCTTGAAAGGACAAGCAGGTCAGCGTTGAGAGATAAGCAGTTGGAAGACGGAATACCTGGAGAGCAGCGAGATCCATGGCCTCCTGGCCAACGTGGCTGGCGCTGAGGGAGCTCGTGAGCTCGTCGATGGAGATGCTCATGGTGGCGGTTAAAGAAAACGCTGAGCCGGACAAGTCTAATTAAATATTTTTGCAATGGTTTCGGAGACCAGTGCTCACACGTGACTCCGGTCCGCACCAACGCTTCTGGTAGAGATTCGGTGGCTTATCTCTCCTTTCCGTGCCTTTCTGCATACAAATATCATATCTTGTTACATGCGTGTGTTACATTCCAACCAGATCTCCAAATAAATCTTCGTCCGCTTCGAGAAGCCGTTTATATTCAACCTGCACGTATTGTCAGCCCCGATACTCATGGCAAGTTTGATCTCACCTTTATCGAAGGAATGCTCTTTCCGAGCAATTCACACGTGTGTCGCAACTCGTAGACCAGATCAGCTTGTGAACACGTCTCAGAACTCCCATGTCCTACATCGTAGAATGATGATATGTCAACAACTCACGACATGCCTCTCCAGAGTCAATCAGAGTCACCCAGCATCGAGCCACCGCATCCAGAATCATCGTCTTCCATCGCGGGATGCATGGCCCACATTCCTCAATGAGGATCGACACTAGCCGAAGCGAAGCAATCTGAATGTCGTGTGACCAAGGTTTCGCCGTATTTGATTTTAGGGGATGTAAGACCTGCGCAATGAGCGCCTACGTGCTTGCCACGTCAGTTCTTCCATACCCCGCTCATGTATCCCGTAAACTGCACCTTGAAAAATCGCGCACTCCCTATTTTTAGCGAACGCAAGAGACGTGAAAGCGCTTTAAGCGACGCAAGGACCACATCAGGCTTATCAGAAGCATAGAACCAGACACCACTAATAACGCCCTCGCCGAGCAATGTACTCAGCTGGTCGAATTGTTCAGACGACCCCACCCTCGTTGTCAATAACGTCAGCGATATTGACGCGTCCAAGGCAGCTTCAACGAGAGCGGGCGTCTCTCCGTCGTTGAGATGCGAGAGACAAGAGTTTAGGGACTTACATCAATGACGAGCGACGCTTAGTTTATTCGGAGAATCTCAAAAATGAAGACCCACCGAACGAATGAGCCCATCCACACCCGTGCGCTTCAAAAGTTGTCCAGGTACTTCCCGGAGCATCTCCGAGACTATCCCCACGCCGCGTAACTTGTAACGTGCCTCGAAGTCGTCGAGCAGAGACATCACAGGTGGGATGATGAGATGCCATAAATTCTCATACCAATCGCGCTATATAACACGCGTCAAAATGCATCCCAGCTTCGAATAAAAGACGCACCTGCATGTGCCGTACACACCACGACACAAGATTTGCGACGGCGGGGGCGTGTTTCCATGACTGGCCCTCGTAAAAGTCTTGTGTAGCCATTGGACCGCCCGCTGGGCGCGGGAGCTTGCGGAGGTCGGATCTCTTTTGCTCCAGCAGAAGCCGTAGTTCCACAAGGATGCGGTCCGTAGAGCCTTTCCATTCGTCTAGACGGGACAAGACAGATTCGTCTGAGATGTAGGGGAGACGTGCATATTCGGCTGGGACCTTCAGAGTGTTGAGCACAGGTTCGAGGCCATTTGACATGGTAGTGGTGAGAAAAAGTTGTGATACCAGGTCTCGATGGTTCCGGTGAACCAGGATCGCGTCATCATGCGACACGACCTTGCATCTGTGTAGAGATAATAGCCCTTATTGTACATATTGTACATCATCTATTTCATGGGATCGTATTAAAAATTTAGTCGTCATTATCCTCCTGCATGACGATCTTCATCCTGAATTCACCAGGGACGTCATTACCATAAGCTGCCCATGCAGAATCCTCATCCTCCGTATCCATACCGTCGGCCCGTAGGGTATGATGTCGTGCAGTGTCCTCCACGATGGTATCAATATCAACCTCTTCGTCCTCAGCTTTCATCTTTCGCCTCAAGATCTCTTCCTCGTCCTCCTGCAGTGATACATCCTTCGTCAGCTGCGCAGATTTGCCATAGTAGCCAATCTTACGATATCAAATTCATCCTCCCTTTCCTCGTATTCGATGTTCTCATCGACCTCCTCGAAACCTCCAGCAAAGGCACCCCACCGCTCGGGGTTCGGGCTGTGCCAAAGGAGAATGTTACCTTCCTTAGTCGTCGAGGCAATGGACGATTTTGAGGGATGCCACTGATAACATAATTTAAACAGGCAACGTGATAGACCTAACGTTACAGGTGAAGAACAACTCACATGTATATCGACAAGCGGATCTCTTCCGCCGTCAAGTGCGCTTGCGAATTGACCGTCGTTTGAAATGTCCCAGATATAAATCTTGTGGCTGGCCGTGTCAGTCGCACCTTCAGATAGACTATCAGCGATAATGGTATTCAAGATAAGGGCGCGGGCGTACCCCCAGCAAGCCATTCTCCATCAGGGCTGTAAGACATCCCGTGCCATCCTGTTTTGTTTATAGGATCATTAAACCGATGTGTCGGTTCGAGTTCGTCGTCAACAAATTCGGATCCTGATGGTGGGTTTGTGTAGGTGGGAACGTTGAATTGTCGAAGTGTTCTATCCGATGAGTTCGTGACGAGGCGGCTGAGAACCAAGTCGGTATCCAACGTATTAATTAGGGTGGACGCGGGGGCGAGATATACGATTTCACCGTCCGGATTTCGCAAAGGTAAGACCTTTTACAGCGCCTGCTGCACCACTGATCTTGTGGCGTGCAATCATCTGGGACAACACATCATGAACAAGGACAATCATATATTGAGTGGATGAGGGATTTTTACTGCTTTTGTTCTTGTGTTGAAGACCACAATGTAGCTTTGCGATGTGCCGACAAAAATATATTTACCAGAAGGGTCAAAGCGAGCCGCAGTGATAGCAGCTCTGTTCAAGTAAACAAAATGCACGGTATAAAAGACCAATTTGAGACGGACCTTTGTCTGGTAAGCTCTTCATCGCCACTATTCTGCGAAACCTCACAAAGCTCAGTACGAGATCGTGATTCTTTCCGAAGATCTTCAACATAAGCCTCTCCTGTGCTTAGCACAGCTAAAACGATATTGCTAGAGTCGACAATGGGTTGTGCGATCATCGAATAAAGCTTCTCTCAGACGCACCTATTATTTGGGTGGAAAGACGCTGAGATGACAGGTCCGTCGAAACGAATCGTTGCCATGCGTTGTATTGGGTCACATTGAGAGGCCAAATCCCATTTTATGACATTCCAATCCTTTGATGAAGTTAAGACCCATCTAGAACTGGACGACCAACTAAATATAGGTAGGTCATGTTAAAAGGAGAGGGGGCCTTGAAATGGGATCTGAAGTACGCACTCGAGACTAGTGACGGTTTTGACGTGGCCTTCCAATATGCGAATCCGCGCTCTCGTCTCGAGATCCCAAATTGTTGCAGTGCCGTTGGATCGTCCAACACCAAGGTACCGTCCAAATGGGTCGAAGCGTGCGAAGGCAGCTGATGCAAAGAAAGAGGCTTGGACCGATGTCGGATGAGTGAGGTTGAAAGGACCTGGGTGAAAGTAAGCTACGAAGAGGATGGAGAAGTGCGATTCATAAAAGACCGACTGATCAAGGATTCGTTCATCGCGGACAAAGCCAAAACTTGTGTGCGAGTGCTTGGCGACGACGATGTCGTTTCACCTTTCCCACAAGGTCAGGTTCCTGTCAAGCCCAGCAACTTCAGTGCAGTATTCAATATTCAAACCGAGCCACAAATCTCATATATGTATCAAAAAATGCACGTTTTCGGGGCTATCTTGCCTGCTGGCAGTGCTAGGGTTGCATGCCGTCGCCGTACTGTCAGCAACTTGTACAGTACTGTACATTACAGACAGTTTGGAGCCATATGAGCCATCAAAATGATATGCCTGTATATTGAAGTACTGACAAACATACCCGTAGGTTGTGACCAAAGTCAAGGGAAATGGATTTGTACATTAATTTGACTGAAGACATCAACAATGTGTTCTTAGCGTTGGGCACCATCACCAGCAATGAATGATTTAATATTGCTTTAAGCTAGAATGAACACTTTGAGGGCCTCAAAAGCATGGAAAAGAACTATACAGTATATGTCAGTTACAGAAAATGGAAGTTGCCTAAAAATAGTATAAGCTGACTGAGTTTGCCAAAAAAAAAAAGAGGAAAGCACAATCTTGTCTGGACGTGTGGGGCAGGGAATGTGCGTGTTATTAGTTCATGAAGTCATCTACTGACAAATGTCAATAAAGTAAAAGAAAAAGACTAATTAAGGAAGAACTAGAGTTTCTCTGTGATCAAAAATGATTATAATAGAATCCTCACACTCAGTCCAGGAAGGTGCAAATGAGATATTTTATTGTTATACAGAGGAAATATAGATTACATGCATAATTTTTACACAAAATCCATCATTCAATGTTTCACTCTGTTCAATGAGTTCCCAACTGTTACCATAAGATAGCTACTACATCACAAGATGTGTCACTATGAGATAAATATTAGAGGATACAACTACTGAGATGGAGGTTCGAAG